>BMAU01020692.1:0-101485 GCA_019973935.1 Trichonephila clavipes | reverse complement strand
GGATAAATTTCAAATGAGAGGGTTTCAACAATGGTCATTTTCATTTTAAAAAGGTCGTTTTCCATTTCTAATCATTTTTTTGAACGGGTCACGGTGCTCAACAATTTTTCGACCGACTGTAATATTTACAATATTTACATCAAAATAATATTTACACTATTTACATCAAAAATAATATTTACATGCAAGGCAAACAATTGCGTATAGACAGACTCAACGGTTTAATCACTTTAAATCCAGTAGTGTTTTTCACTTTTCTTTTCATTCGGGCCATGGTCAAGTCCATGGGGGCTTCTTGTTGCTCTATGGCCAACTCTGCTTCAAAATGGTCCAAGAACGAGATGAGATCATTACTCTCGTCAAACAGGGAAGGCACCGTGTCCAGCACCTGAGGTTCTTGGGTATGAGCCGAGGGAAAACCTTGTTGCAAATAGTCTCCAAATACGGACATGATTTGATCCATGGAAGAGTCATCCATAAGGGTCAGCTCCAAAGTCTCGACCACAGGTGGATCTGGTAAAAAGATCTGAGGTGTTGTCTGCTTAGATGGTGGATCTGATAAAAGGATCTGTGAGATGATGTCAACTCTGGTGGTGGATCTGGTAAAAGTATCTGAAGGGTTATCTGCTCCGGTGGCTCTGGAATACTCACAGGTTGAGGGTAGGACAAGGCCATGAAAGGTCTGGCAATCAACACAGGAGCCACAGGCGGTCTGATGACGGGTGTGATTACCACTCTTTTCTTTTTGGACAAAGGCGCGGGCTGTTGTTCCAAAGGCCTTTTGTTTGTCTCGGCCGGTACATGAGCCGGGGTCGGAGGTGGTAGCTTGTAGGCCTTTTGATCGAAGCGTTTCCTTTGTCTAATATCCCCCAGGTTAAATCCATTCTCCATGAGCTTGGGGAGAATCATTTCGGGGATAATGTCTAAACCAAACACCGTCTTTTGCACCGTCAACAAGATGTAACGGGTTCCAGCCGGGATCGGGTACGCCGTGTGAGGTTCCAACACCATTCGAAGATAGAGCATCTGGTCAAACGGCTCAAAGCTCCTCCTAAACAAATTGGGATTGGCCCGACACCTGAGACTGGACGATGGAAATTCATAAATCAGCATGGGCACGTGGGTCATTTGAATCAGGTGAATCTCGCCCGACTTTACCGTTCGGAAGCCAAACGTAAAGTCTTTTTTCACAAAAAACATGTTGTTGTAAATGTACACCATCCTCTTGTCGGTATTGTTCAGGGGTCGATCGGGATTTCTCAACAGTCCTTTGGAGATTTTCTCCCACAAGACATCATCGGGCCTGAATTCGTTCACGTGCTTGGCCTCCAGAATGGCACGCTTGAAATTATCCAACAGCGTCTATTTTGGTACCAATTGTTTTTGCAAAAGAAGACAAACACCCGTTTCGTGTTGGGTTCCTGATAAATGATGCAAGCACGGACGTGTCCCTGCCGAGCGGCTTATTCCAAGGCCTCGGGTTTCTCGGGCAGCGTCACGGGCATCACGGTCGTGGAATTGTGCTCGGGAAAGGCATCAATTTGGTCCATTGCGCACTAAAGTGAAAGGTCAACTGATGCGAAGCGTCGAGACGTGTCTTTTTTTATACGTTAAAACAGGATGTGGGTGGAGTCATGAGCAGCCAATCACGAGTGAAAAATGGGATTGATGGGTTGATGCAAAATGGCACACATGTCTTGCACGGCAATCCAACGATTACAGGTGGTCTGATTACAAAACAGACATTGCCCCAACTCGCGTCCATTAGAATTTAACAGCATCACAGGGGTTAGCTTGAAGGGACTGGAGGAGCTCCAACTGGCTTGAATATCCTTAAAAGGTTTGTTTGGAATGTTGGTCGGTGACACAAATGGTACCGACATTGAGATAGTGTAAAAATTTAAACAGTTCGTGGGGACATTGCCGATCCATGGCATACGAGACGACTCCGTTGAACAGCGTGAAACCACTGTTTCTAATACACAACACGGCCAAACCTTGGCTGTGGAAAAAGACTTGGGCATTTTCCTGGGAAGTGGGATCAATTGCTGTGCATAAGGGGGTCTTTGAAACACTCTGGGTTTGAAATGATGCCTTTGATACGGGGCCTGAAATTGGGTCTCTTATACAACCTGGGATCTCGTGGTCTTGTTTCCTCGTACCATCTTTTCTCATTCCTTCGTTCTTCATTCTCCTCGTTCCTTCATTCCTCATTCCTTCGTTCCTTGGATCGCGGAGAACGATGAATGACGGAATGAACCTTCTTGACATGGGCGTTCTTGACAGGTGGATCAAGTGATTTAGAAACAATTGGTGGATCCACGGGTTCTTTCAAAGGTGACTCGGGAACCCTAGATGTTTCCATGGGATCCTTCAAAGGTGTCTCGGAAACGATAGATTGCTCCATGGGGAGTAACGAATCATAAATGACATCTTCAGAGGCTTCATGGGATGGAGAAGCTACTGGAGTCGGTCGCAAAGGTGAAACTGGTGTTGGCACACTAAACATGTCAATAAAATCATCATAGTCTGGCGAATTCATTTTTGCAGGAATGAATATCATCAGATGAGCCAGATATTTTAAACTCTACGATTAAAAAAAAAATTTTTTAAATATATTATATATATAATATATATATATATATATATATATATAATATATATATATATATATATATATATATATATATTATATATATAATATATATATATTATATATATATATTATATATATATATATATATATATATATATATATATATATATATATATATATATATATATATATATATATATATATATATATATATATATATATATATATTGTAGAGGACAGTTTCAACTGTCCATTTCCTTTTCATTTGAAATATTTTCACACACAAAAGACACTACACACAAAATGTTTAGTCTCTTTATTTACATTTTTTATTTCCCCCTTTTCCCCTTTTCTTATTTCCATGTTTCAACCACTCTATGCGGTTGAATGTTGAGCAGAATGGATTGAACCAACCTCCGATTACCGTCTGAGGTGTCATTCCAAAATTTTACCCCATTTCATGTCACAAAATGGACCGTTTCAACCTCGGCCACCTATATATTATTTTGAAATGGGCACAAGTGTTGCGTGCAATAGTTTCCAACCTTGGCATAAAGAGGAGCCCCAAAAAATGGGAGAACGACTACTGGTCCCGAGCTATGCTCCTTTCCAGTAATCATTCTCCCATTTTTCTGGGGCTCAATGCAGTGTCTAAGAGGCTCTTAGAGGGTCGGGTGTTCTGCAGAGGGGGCACGTGTTGCTCACATCCAAGTGTGGGAGGAGACAACACAAGTGAAATGCATGGCCGCATTGCGTCTTTTCCGGCCAGTGCATCGTGCTGAGGCAAATCGAACACGAGTCTGGCACTTGGAAGACGCAATCGGGCCATTTCTGCCCAAAACACCCGTCCAACACTGCTTGTGCCAAACGAGCCCAAGTGGTCAAGTTTTGAGCCCCATAACGTCTCCAAGCCTTGTACACAAAAAAGTACAGTTTGGGGATGGCATACTGAGTCGATAAGGCTTGGACAAAGGCGCCTTTCCCTTTGGCAGCCTCTTGCTAAATAAATTCACTGTACAGGTCAGCAGGTTCAAAATAGGAAAAACTTTAAACTAAGGCACGCCATGGGGGTCGTGGTAAGGTAGGATTTCCATCATCAAATCGATAATGTTGACGGCATAGACAGTTTCCTGTTTAATCACCTCGGAAGGTTTTAAACGAATTAAAACGCCCCGAAAGTTCATCATGAAGGTGATGTAATCCCCAAGGTCTGCCTCTTGTGTGTGTGTGTGGTACATGGCAAGATGCAGGGTGAAGGCTAATTCGTGTTCCATGTCTCTGAGTAAAATGAGGCGACTGGCTTCTGAGCCCTGCTTTTATAGTGGACAGAAGGAGGAAGTCGACTGAGAAGGAAATGTGTGAAAAGGGCCTTCGAGTAAAAAAAGGAAAGAGACAGGGTTGAACCATCCATCATTTATTGATACCATTTACATTGGTGGGTTGAATAATGAATCCATTGTTGCCCAATGTCATAAGAGGATGATTTCTAGGCACCCACAAAACAATATGGTTTGAACCCTCCGAGGGTTCTTGTTTGAGTCTTTTAGGGGCGAAGGGTGGTTCCATGCGTCTCTTTCCAAGATCGAGGCGTTGGACGTGGAGGTAGGGAGAAAAGGTCTGGGTACCCTTGTCACAACGAGTAATGAGGGGTGGAATCACCTCGACATTATGCATGAAAACAGAGAAATCCACCATCCTCTCAGGTTCGGCAGGTATCTCTGGTTCGGCAGGCCTCTCAGGTGGAGTAGGTATTCTTTCAGGTCTTTGAGCAGAGGGAGTAGGTATTTTTTCAAGTTCAGCAGGTCGCTCAGGTGGATTAGGCATTCTTTCAGGTTCAACAGGTCTCTCAGGTAGAGTAGGCATTCTTTCAGGTCTTTGAGCAGGTAGAGCAATTCTCTCAGCCCTCAAGCGGGCCTCATAAACCATCTGTATGGAGGGTTTGGATCCATTTTGCATCCAACGCATTTCTTGCACCTTTTGGATAAAGGTTTGGATCCACAGTCTCACCAAGATGGAATTGGGGACGGGAGAGTCTTGGACATGCAAGACGGGAGAGGTTTTGAAACTCTCCACAAACAGGTTGCTAGGGTTCTCCACCAGAGCAGAACCCGCATTGAGACTGATGGCAAAACTCGTGGCCAACGATGACAGTTCGGCATTCAAAATGTTAAAGGCGACATCGGGAGTCACCAGTTTTGACTTTTGCGTCATGATGGGATACGGTTTGTGGGCCGGTAACACATCTTTGCCTTGAATGATGAGGCTGTCGAATCGTTTGGCAAATTTGTATACTTTGGAACTACCGAGTAGGGCTCCAACATCCACCAGTCGAAAGTAGAGCTTGCCATCCTTTCCAACCATAGCAGCCAATGGATAGTGTTGATGAGTGAGTGAGTGAGTGTAGGGTTTAATGGCGCAAGAGCCAAATTTGGCTATATTGCGCCACACGTTTGTTAAAAGAATAAAACCATGTAAAAATACACATGAAAAATATAATTACATAAAAATAATTATTATATATGTGCATGCCTGCACGCACATATATATATAAAAAATAAAGTTAAAGTTAAAACATTTTAAAAAGTCAAATTAAATATAAAAAACCAATTTTCTTTATAAAGGCAAATAGATTTTGGTGGGGAGATTCCCCCACCAAGTCAGATAAGGTTAAAATAGATGTATGAAAAAAGGTGATGCGATGATGGTTAAAAACTGGACAATCGATTAAAATGTGATGAACAGTGTAAGAGACATGGCATGAAGGACATTCAGGAGCGCGTTCTCCAAACAACAAATGCCTGTGAGTTAAAAGAGTATGACCAATGCGAAGACGAGTCAATTTGACATCAGTTCTTCGCATTGGCATCACAGGCCATGCTCCAATGACAGGTTTCACGGAGTGCAGTTTGTTATCCAACTGCTTACTCCATGATTCCTGCCAGATCTTAAAAATATGATGCATGATGACGCGCTTCATATCCGATAGCGGAACCGCTAGCGGCAGATGCGTCGTCGCCGACTTTGCCGCGCTGTCCGCTTGCTCGTTGCCTATGATTCCTACGTGACTTGGTAGCCAGCAAAACACGATATCGAAACCCTTGCTGTAGAGTCGACTCGTAATGTCGAGGATTGTACATACCACTGGATGGCAGCGATCGTGGTAGTTTTCAAGCGCTTCGAGTACACTCATGCTGTCAGTATAGATGCAGTATTTACGGGGCATAGTGGAGTCGATTAATTGAAGTGCACGGTAAATGGCGACAGCTTCGGCAGTGAAAATGCTGCAAGAAGTGTCGAGCCTATAACCGTGCATAATATCTTCAATCACGACTCCACAGCCAACGTAATCCGCACGTTTCGAACCATCAGTGTAGATGGCCGAATAACGACTATACTGACTGCGGTGGTAGATGAAGACGTGTTGAAAGACGACAGGCGCTACAGTGGATTTACTGTAAGTGGCAAAAATGTTGATATAATGGAACCGTGGCGTATTCCAAGGTTGGAATAGGAAAAGGTTCCTTTGCTGGATACGCACGTTAGGTAGGTCGAGTTCAGAAATATGAAGCTTCATCCTATCCATAAACGGCCGGATGTTAGACGGCCGTGCATCATAAAGTCTCTTCATGCTGGTACTCATATACACATTCTGCAGAGGATGTGAAGGCACGGACAAGATCTTAAAATAAAACGCAAGAGACAGCTTCCTCCGTCGAAGATAGTGTTGATGAGGCAGGAGAAGTTTGAACCACATGATGACTCTTACGAAACACTGCCAGTGAATGAATCACAACGGAAGGCTGTCAAACATTTATACTCTCTTTCTAAAAAAAAATTTTTTTTTTACATAGTTAATTATTTTACAGTTGACCAAGCATGTCCATGCTTCACCTTACATTCCTTGAAGAATTTCCCTGGTGTTGGGGAAAACCACTTTTGACATAATTGTACATTGTCTGCCAACGTGCGCTATTTTCGTCCGTCATCAGCATGGCAAAGGGGTAAATATTCTTTTCCATTTTTTAAAATTTCCTCCAATTTCGCTTCGGTGGGTTCGCCGTGCAACATTCGTTCTTGAAACACCATCGATTCCAACAAAACGTGCATGGCACAATCATGGGGGGCTCTTCTCTCCGACCACACACGAAACAATCCGATTGACAAGAGCACGGAACCGAAACGACTGGCATGGCGACAAGATCTCAATGGTCAAAAGGGACGATACAATGTTCAAAAGGCACACATGCAAGATGAAAGTTCAAAAGGCACACATGCGAGATGAAATTTCAAAAGGCACACATGCGAGATGAAATTTCAAAAGGCACACATGCGAGATGAAATTTCAAAAGCACACATGTGAGATAAAATGATTATAAAATAGAGATGTCATTTTCCCGCATTGACAATTGGCTTTTCTCAAACAATCCTTGTGAGGTATTGATCCATCCCGTACAACGACGTGATCAAATTGTTTCACAATAAAATACTTTTCGGGTTCTTTAAATAAAGAATAACATTCACAAGTGTCTGGTCCTTCAGTGCAGTTTTCCGTACTCCAGACGCAGTCCGTAATGTGAAATCCAGTTTCATTTTTTACCACCTTGACCGGAACGGGATACAGTTTCGAGAGTTCTTGAAATTTCAATATATACTGGCTAAACGTTCCAATCTTCGTCTATGATACAACAAACTGAAGACAGTTTCTTGGAGCATACCTGGGACAATATTTTCTTCCAATTTAGTGATTAAAGTTTTCATGGAAGAAGTCATAATTATGAATGATTTCAAATCAGCAAATCAAGTTGCAAGTTAACTTTAAAAATAGTTTAGAGCTGCAAAGTAGTTCCTTATAAGCATTACAAACCAAAAAAAATTTTTTTTTCATAACACTTTATAAGCTTAACACTTTTCTACAGTAATCATTTCATCTCGCATGAGTGCCTTTTGAACTTTCATATTGAATGTGTGCCACTTGTGAACATTGTATTGTCTCTTTTGACCATTGATCGTGCCGCCATGCCAGTCGTTTCGGATCCGTGCTCTTGTCAACCGGATTGTTTAGTGTGTGGTCGGGGAGACACCCCCCATGATTGTCCCATGCACGTTTTGTTGGAATCGATGGTGTTTCAAGAACGAATGTTGCACGGCGAACCCACCGAAGCAAAATTGGAGGAAATTTTAAAACATGGAAAAGAATATTTACCCCTGGGGCCATGCTGAAGACGGACGAAAATAGCGTACGTTGGCAGACAATGTACAATTACGTCAAAAGTGGTTTTTCCCAACACCAGGGAAATTCTTCAAGGAATGTAAGGTGAAGCATGGACATGCTTGGCCAGCTGTAAAATGTTTAACCATGTAAAAAAAATTTTGTTTTTAGAAAGAGAGTATAAATGTTTGACAGCCTTCCGTTGCGATTCATTCACTGGCAGTGTTTCGTAAGAGTCATCATGTGGTTCAAACTTCTCCTGCCTCATCAACACTATCCATTGGCTGCTATGGTTGGAAAGGATGGCAAGCTCTACTTTCGACTGGTGGATGTTGGAGCCCTACCTGGTCGTTCCAAATTATACAAATTTGCCAAACGATTCAACAGCCTCGTCATTCAAGGCAAAGATGTGTTGCCGGCCCACAAACAGTATCCCATCATGACGCAAAAGTCAAAATTGGTGACTCCCGATGTTGTCTTTAACATTTTGAATGCCGAACTGTCGTCGTTGGTCACGAGTTTTGCCATCAGTCTCAATGCGGGTTCTGCTATGGTGGAGAAACCTAGCAACCTTTTTGTGGAGAGTTTCAAAACCTCTTCCGTCTTGCATGTCCAAGACTCTACCGTCCCCAATTCCATCTTGGTGAGACTGTGGATCCAAACCTTTATCCAAAAGGTGCAAGAAATGCGTTGGATGCAAAATGGATCCAAACCCTCCATACAGATGGTTTATGAGGCCCGCTTGAGGGCTGAGAGAATTGCTCTACCTGCTCAAAGACCTGAAAGAATGCCTACTCTACCTGAGAGAATTGCTCTACCTGCTCAAAGACCTGAAAGAATACCTACTCCAACCTGAGAATGCCTAATCCACCTGAGCGACCTGCTGAACTTGAAAAATAACTACTCCCTCTGAACCTGAAAGAATACCTACTCCACCTGAGAACCTGCCAGAGATACCACCGTTGGAGATGGTGGATTCCTCTGTTTTCATGGATAATGTCGAGGTGATTCCACCCCTCATCACTCGTTGTGACAAGGGTATCCAGATCCTTTCTCCCTACCTCCACGTCCAACGCCTCGATCTTGGAAAGAGACGCATGGAACCACCCTTGGCCCCTAAAAGACTCAAACAAGAACCCTCGGAGGGTTCAAACCATATTGTTTTGTGGGTGCCTAGAAATCATCCTCTCATGACATTGGGCAACAATGGATTCATTATTCAACCCACCAATGTAAATGGTATCAATAAATGATGGATGGTTCAACCCTGTCTCTTTCCTTTTTTTACTCGAAAGCCCTTATCACATATTTCCTTATCAGTCGACTTCCTCCTTCTGTCCACTATAAAAGCAGGGCTCAGAAGCCAGTCGCCTCTTTTTACTCAGAGACATGGAACACGAATTAGCCTTCACCCTGCATCTTGCCATGTACCACACACACACACACACACACACACACACACACACACACACACACACACACACAAGAGGCAGACCTTGGGGATTACATCACCTTCATGATGAACTTTCGGGGCGTTTTAATTCGTTTAAAACCTTCCGAGGTGATTGAAATGGAAACTGTCTATGCCGTCAACATTATCGATTTGATGATGGAAATCCTACCTTACCACGACTCCCATGACGTGCCTTGGTTTAAAAGTTTTTCCTATTTCGAACCTGCTGACCTGGACAATGACTTTATGGAGCAAGAGGCTGCCAAAGGGAAAGGCGCCTTTGTCCAAGCCTTATGGACTCAGTATGCCACCCCCAAACGGTACTTTTTTGTGTACAAGGCTTGGAGACGCTATGGGGCTCAAAACTTGACCACTTGGGCTCGTTTGGCGCAAGCAGTGTTGGACGGGTGTTTTGGGCAGAAATGGCCCGATTGCGTCTTCCAAGTGCCAGCCTCGGGATCGATTTGCCTCAGCACGATGCACTGGCCGGAAAAGACGCAATGCGGCCATGCATTTCACTTGTGTTGTCTCCTCCCACACTTGGATGTAAGCAACACGTGCCCCCTCTGCAGAACACCCGACCCTCTAAGGGCCCCTTAGACACTGTATTGAGCCCCAGAAAAATGGGAGAATGATTACTGGAAAGGAGCATAGCTCGGGACCAGTAGTCGTTCTCCCATTTTTTGGGGCTCCTCTTTATGCCAAGGTTGGAAACTATTGCACGCAACACTTGTGCCCATTTCAAAATAATATGTAGGTGGCCGAGGTTGAAACGGTCCATTTTGTGACATGAAATGGGGTAAAATTTTGGAATGACACCTCAGACGGTAATCGGAGGTTGATTCAATCCATCCTGCTCAACATTCAACCACATAGAGTGGTTGAAACATGGAAATAAGAAAAGGGGAAAATAAAAAATTTAAATAAAGAGACTAAACATTTTGTGTTCGTAGTGTCTTTTGTGTGTGAAAATATTTCAAATGGAAAAGGAAATGGACAGTTGAAACTGTCCTCTACAAGTAAATATATATACATATATATATATATATATATATATATATATTATATAATATATATATATATATATATTATATATATAATATATTTAAAAAAAAAATTTTTAATCGTATAGTTTAAAATATCTGGCTCATCTGATGATATTCATTCCTGCAAAAATGAATTCGCCAGACTATGATGATTTTATTGACATGTTTAGTGTGCCAACACCAGTTTAACCTTTGCGACCGACTCCAGTAGCTTCTCCATCCCATGAAGCCTCTGAAGATGTCATTTATGATTCGTTACTCCCCATGGAGCAATCTATCGTTTCCGAGACACCTTTGAAGGATTCCATGGAAACATCTAGGTTTCCCGAGTCACCTTTGAAAGAACCCGTGGATCCACCAATTGTTTCTAAATCACTTGATCCACCTGTCAAGAACGCCCATGTCAAGAAGGTTCATTCCGTCATTCATCGTTCTCCGCGATCCAAGGAACGAAGGAATGAGGAATGAAGGAACGAGGAGAATGAAGAACGAAGGAATGAGAAAAGATGGCACGAGGAAACAAGTCCACGAGATCCCAGGTTGTATAAGAGACCCAATTTCAGGCCCCGTATCAAAGGCATCATTTCAAACTCAGAGTGTTTCAAAGACCCCCTTATGCACAGCAATTGATCCCACTTCCCAGGAAAATGCCCAAGTCTTTTTCCACAGCCAAGGTTTGGCCGTGTGTATTAGAAACAGTGGTTTCACACTGTTCAACGGAGTCGTCTCGTATGCCATGGATCGGCAATGTCATCACGAACTGTTTAAATTTTTACACTATCTCAATGTCGGTACCATTTGTGTCAACGATCAACATTCCAAACAAACCTTTAAGGATATTCAAGCCAGTTGGAGCTCCTCGAGTCCCTTCAAGCGAACCCCTGTGATGCTGTTAAATTCCAATGGACGCGAGTTGGGGCAATGTCTGTTTTGTAATCAGACCACCTGTCATCGTTGGATTGCCGTGCAAGGCATGTGTGCCATTTTGCATCAACCCATCAATCCCATTTTTCACTCGTGATTGGCTACTCATGACTCCGCCCACATCCTTTTTTAACTTATAAAAGAAGACGCGTCTCGACGCTTCCCATCAGTCGACGCTTCACTTTAGTGCGCAATGGACGAAATTGATGCCTTTCCCGAGCACATTTCCACGACCGTGATTCCCGTGACCCTGCCCGAGAAACCCGACGCCTTGGAATATGCCGCTCGGCAGGGACACGTCCGTGCTTGCATCATTTATCAGGAACCCAACACGAAACGGGTGTTTGTCTTGTTTTGCAAAGACAATATCTACCCAAAAAAAGACGCTGTTGGATAATTTCAAGCGTGCCATTCTGGAGGCCAAGCACGTGAACGAATTCAGGCCCGATGATGTCTTGTGGGAGAAAATCTCCAAAGGACTGTTGAGAAATCCCGATCGAATCCTGAAAAATACCGACAAGAGGATGGTGTACATTCACAACATGTTTTTTGTGAAAAAAGACTTTACGTTTGGCTTCCGAACGGTAAAGTCGGGCGAGATTCGCCTGATTCAAATGACCCACGTGCCCATGCTGATTTATGAATTCCCATCGTCCAGTCTCAGGTGTCGGGCCAATCCCAATTTGTTTAGGAGGAGCTTTGAGCCGTTTGACCAGATGCTCTATCTTCGAATGGTGTTGGAACCCCACACGGCGTACCCGATCCCGGCTGGAACCCGTTACATCTTGTTGACGGTGCAAAAGACGGTGTTTGGTTTAGACATTATCCCCGAAATGATTCTCCCCCAGCTCATGGAGAATGGATTTAACCTGGGGGATATTAGACAAAGGAAACGCTTCGATCAAAAGGCCTACAAGCTACCACCTCCGACCCCGGCTCATGTACCTGCCGAGACAAACAAAAGGCCTTTGGAACAACAGCCCGCGCCTTTGTCCAAAAAGAAAAGAGTGGTAATCACACCCGTCATCAGACCGCCTGTTTCTCCTGTGTTGATTGCCAGACCTTTCACGGCCTTGTCCACCCCTCAACCTGTGAGTATTCCAGAGCCACCTGAGCAGATAACCCCTCAGATACTTTTACCAGATCCACCACCAGAGTTGACATCATCTCACAGATCCTTTTATCAGATCCACCATCTAAGCAGACAACACCTCAGATCCTTTTACCAGATCCACCATCTAAGCAGACAACACCTCAGATCTTTTTACCAGATCCACCTGTGGTCGAGACTTTGGAGCCGACCCTTATGGATGACTCTTCCATGGATCAAATCATGTCCGTATTTGGAGACTACTTGCAGCAAGGTTTTCCCTCGGCTCATACCCAAGAACCTCAGGTGCTGGACACGGTGCCTTCCCTGTTTGACGAGAGTAATGATCTCATCTCGTTCTTGGACCATTTTGAAGCAGGGTTGGCCATAGAGCAACAAGAAGTCCCCATGGACTTGACCATGCCCCGAATGAAAAAAAAGTGAAAAACACTACTGGATATAAAGTGATTAAGGGGACGCGGCACCTTTTTTCAATTTTTTTTTAATTAAGTATTTTAAAATATTTTTTTGTATATTATTAACAGTTACTACTAAACTAAAAAATTTCACCATGAAAAAAATTCCTAAATTTAAAAATAAATTTAAAATTTAAATTTTTTTAAAATTTTTTACCGATTTTCAAAATTCTTCTTCTTTTACAATTATCATTATTTTGACACCAAAATTTTTTTTGGATTTGTTAGACTATGAGTAATAACTTTAGGGATCGATTTTGCAACAAACAAATTAGTTTTGGAAAACAAAATAAAATGTAAACATTAATGGAAAAAAAGCTAAAAAACATGACTTCTGCTACATTTTCTTTTATAAAATTTTTTCTATTCAAAATATTGAAAAATGGATCCCTATTTTAATTAAGCACATTGTAATAAAGATACACACCAAAATTCAAGTTGTTTGATAAATATCTGTAGAAGTTTTGTACTTTTAAAAACTCGAACTGAGAGAAAATGAATTTTTAAGAATACCAATCAGCAAATATATATCAAAACAATGTCTAAATTTTGTAATAATTTTTCAATATGTTGTATAAATATATACCTTTAAAATAAAACATAATACAATTCAATTTCAAAATATAAAACAAAAATATAAGCTTTTTTTAAAGTGCCTGTCTGTGAGCCCAAAATTACGAAAAATAGGAAATATTATTGTGACTTATTTTTGCAAGAAACAGCTATGAAATATATTTAAAAATAAATGAAATACATGAAATAAATGTAATAAAAATACATGAAATGTACAATAGAAAATTTAAAAGCTTTTATAAAATTAATTTGCTACTTAAATCAATATCTAAAGTAAAATAAAGTAAAACAAATTTATACTAAAATTTATTATTTTTTCAAAACAGGTTTGTTTTAAAATTGACCTGCGCCATAAGTCATTCCTTCTCTCCTCCTAGCTAATAACTCTTTTTTATGTATTGCTTTTTTATAAGTTTAAGAGCCAGCTTATTACTGGCATTTTAACGACGTTTTCTAAATTTTTGTTTTCGACAATCTAAGATAGTAGCAAGTTGTTTCGTTGAACCCCAGTAGCTACACCTAATGCTTTCTGTGTTTCTACAATGGTGCGTACTGTACCCTTATTGTATTCGCAGAGAGCTTCTGTTACTGCCCGCTTAACACGTCTTTTGTTTACGAAAATTTCTTTCGGACACTTTGCCCAAATCATGCTATGCAAACTTTCGTTTGTATTTTGTGTTCCACATCGAATGCATCTTTCTAACAATTCATTAGATGCAAGTCTTTGATAAATCGGTAGAATTTTTGGAAGAAACTTTTCATTTATTGGTGTTCCTACATTTAATTTATGATTGTTAGGTTTTTCCCCATTAGCAATCGCAGATTGGTAGAAACACCACGAGTTTTCTCCTGCAGGACACTTCGAATGCTGAGGTTTAGCATCTGTAGAAATGCTATGCAACAATGTAGCATATATTGCTGTTTTCATAGCATTCACATCCCCTTTGTTTTTCAAAATAGCCTTTTGGTAGTAAGTAGTTAATTTTTAATCGTGGCTTCTTTCAAACTACCATGAGCTTTACCACCTAAAGAAATACCTTGAGCACGACAGTCTTTTACAGTAGATCTCAAAGCTGTTCCTAACCGCTTACTAACATGATTAATACATTCTTCCTTTTTTATCACAATGTCAGGTCCATACACTTTTTTCTCGCACAAGTAGTTAAACGTTTTACAATCACCATCGGATAATACTGTAATATAACGGAATCCAAGTGATGTGGATCTTTTCCACAAGGTTAATGCAGCTTCCATTTCCATTGATGTAGATGAGCCCAAGTGATTTATATCACATTCGCTTTTATGTCCTTCATACCATATGCTGAATTCAGCACTTGACTGGCCTAGCTTATTTTTTGCCACAGAGCAATGACGACACACCTTACTCATCACTTCAAAGTCAACAACATATCCGGTGAGCATATCTATAACACATCCTACACCGATAAGTGAGGTGTGACCACGAGTTAGCCACGTTCCATCAAAACTAATACTGAAGTCTGTGATTTCAGCTCCATTCTCGTACACATTTTTAATTTCTGGGTGGATTTCCACAAATAAGTTTTCAGATGCCAGAGTATATGCATTATCCAGCCGTCTCACACACTTCCCATATGTAGTTGATGAAAAAGGATCTATATTCATCACCATACAAAATTTTTCTATAGCTGAATAACCTTTCCCAATATGTGAAAAAGCTTGAGTTATTCTCAAATTCACATCATGGCTGGTCTGAACAGACTTTAGAGATGTGTTTACAACAGTTTTGTTTTCATCACAATTGCTACACAATAGTTTTAAATTGTATGATCATCCCAACTTGGCTCCAAGCTCCAGTTTCAAAGTTTGTTTTTCACAATATTGGCACTTTGCACTTCGAAGACGATTGTTAACTTGGTTAAAGTCCACCAATATATAATTTCCAATAGCAGAGGTATCCTTTTTTACCACAGTGTTCAATTTTTCCAGGAGTACATATGAAAAAACTTAATTTTTGTTCACTTCACAATCAACTTTCGCTTTACACCATCGCTTTTCATTAATTTGCAAAGCACGTACTGAACGTTTTCTAAGAGGCATATTAGCGATAACAACAACTAATAAAATGAATTATGATTGAAGTAGCATTAAAAAATGCTGTTTTAGGTTTCTATGAAGTTAAAAACTAATGAAACTAAAAATCACACAGCGAGCGAAAATGGCAAAGCTAATGTAAATAAACAACTTTGCTGATAGTTACAGTCACAGCTTAACGGATTCCTCTTCTTCTCTGTAGTTTTTAATGTAAAATAATGGATTTATTCTCAAGTAAAAAAATGTAAACATTGAGGTGGGCGTGGCATTTAAACTGCTGACAGAGCTGTCAAAATATTTAAAATGCATTTTACTGCATTTAAAATAATCAGATCGTTTCGAAAATTCCCTCAATTGTACCAAAGGTATCAAACTACATTTTAAACTAAAAATTGAAAAATCGATATTTCATCGATTTTCGGTTTTTGAAAGGTGCCAAGTCCCCTTAAACCGTTGAATCTGTCTATACGCAATTGTTTGCCTTGCATGTAAATATTATTTTGATGTAAATAGTGTAAATATTATTTTGATGTAAATATTGTAAATATTATCTTGTAAATAAATTTCATTTTTGCCTGAAACCCGTCTCATTTTGTTTGTCCAAAGCATATCAAGCTTGGAGACAAGAGCATGTAAAAATGGTTTCGGTACAACACTTGTTGGACCAGTGTCGACATTGCACCACTATCGTCTTTGGAAATCTGGGTCGGTGGCCGGATCGAGTCACGTATTACGAGCCAGACTAACTTTATACCATCCTGTT
Source organism: Trichonephila clavipes (assembly GCA_019973935.1). Lineage (NCBI taxonomy): Eukaryota > Metazoa > Arthropoda > Arachnida > Araneae > Nephilidae > Trichonephila > Trichonephila clavipes. The sequence goes on along the minus strand of BMAU01020692.1, from coordinate 85,282 downwards.
TGAATCCAACTTTGGGGTGCACATTCCTCGGTCGTTTGGGAAAACGGTGATTGTGTTTACGAGTCATTTGGATCTGACCTGGGACAAAGAGGTCGAGTTAAGATTCTTTCAAGTGGGTCGTCCTCCTTCTCACCGAGTTTGGGAGGCGTATCAACCTCATATGACGGATGCGTACAGTGTGGATTTTACAGACTGCTCTCGAGTCGCAGACGTGTACGTGAAATGGTTGACGTGGTTGGACGATTAGGAAATGCATCGAGACGATCCTGTTCCTTGGCGCATCGTGGGTCTCCAACCTTGGAAGCGGGCTTTGGAAAAACACGTGCAGCGCTCGCATGAAAAGGCTTTGGCACATGGAATGCCCTCTGACGTCACGCTCCTCGACCATATATAAAGCGAGCCACCCGCCACTCGCATCATTCTGCTGTTTGAAGCAACATCTCTGTGTTGAGTCAACCCGACTATTTTGCGCATGCCAACGTGTTTCATCACGAGGGCAAGCCAGTGCCCATCGAATTGTCCATTGCCACGATTCTCAGGGATGGCAGCGATCCCGAGGTGATGTGCATCACCGTGAATCATGCCGTGCAATCATCCAAGCCCAAAGATGTTCGATCCAACTGCCAAGAGAATGCCCGTCTTCGTCTGGTACACCACCCGTTACCCAAGAGTGTGCCCGTGGAATACCTGCCCTTTTGCGTGAGGGGCAAGTTTAGTCAGCTGGCCCGAGGCAACAGGGGTCTGATGGTGGTCAAAGGGTTAGAACAACAAAAAAAAATTTCAAGAGCTCGGACTGTATGCCATGGCCCTGGAGAACCTGCCGAAATTCAAAGACATTTGCGATGGAAACTTTCCCGACCCCGTGCATGAGGGTGTGCACGAGGAAAAGGACATTTCGTGCTGCACCATGCTAAAATCGTACCAATTTGCCAAATACCTGCAGCAGTTTAATAAGCTGCATGCTGAATGGAGCTACAAAGTGACGGTACAATAAATGGACATTGGCCCGGAAAAAGGGGGATCGAGTCGACACAACAGTCGATTCGGTCCCCCTTTTTTCGGGTCAAATAATGTACCAAGATTGAAATGCACATTTTAAAAACGTGTGCTGTTGGATAAATTTATCCGTATTTTAAAAACTTTTGCTGTTGGATGCACCAAGATTAAATTCATCCGTATGGGGGAACCTTGGCGCTGAATCGTTCTGTTTGATTCATCTGTATGGTGGAACCTTGGCGCTGAATGAAATCATAGGTATGGTGATTCAAAGTTGGAAAAGCATCAGCCAATAGGACACGATTCACGTGACCCCAGCAGAGTATAAAAGGCGAGAGCTAAGCCACCAGAGGCATTCTCACTCAGCATCATGTCTCATTTAGCGTTTTTTGCCCATGCCAACGTGTTTCACCATGGTGGCCAACCTGTTCCGATATCGAATTGTCCATTGCCAGCATACCGGAGGATGGCACAGATCCAAAAGTGATTTGTATCACGGTGGATCACTCCAACCTCCTCACGACAGACAAAGACAGACGGGCCAACCGTTACATTAATGAACGGCTCAGCCTGAAAAGCCACCTGCCCGGATCCGTGCCTCTGGAATACCTGGATTTCTGCGTCCGGGGCAAGTTTTGTCACCTGGCTCAAGGAAACAGAGGCCTCATTGTCGTCAAGGGCTCGGACTAGCGGAAAATTTTTGAAAAACTTGGACTTTTTACCATCAACCTGGAAATATTGTCCCATTTCCGGGATTTGAATGACCGCAGCCAGCCTGACCACCTGCACGATGAGGTACACGAGGACATTTCCGAGTGCACCATGGTGAAATCGTATCGATTTGCACGATACCTGCAGCATTTTAACAAGCTGCAGGCTGAATGCAAAAGACAGACGGCTCATCTTGTAGAGTGAGTCAAAAGAAATTTTACCGAAAAAAGGGGGATCGAGTCGACACAAGAGTCGACTCGGTCCCCCTTTTTTCAAGACACACAATATGCCAACATTGGATGGCATCTTTTTAAAAACTTGCACCAGTCAATAGGAATCGTTTCACATGACATCATTAGAGTATTAAATACACCAAGATTGGAATAATATAGATTAAATTTACCTGTTGTGTGTCGTCTTTTTTATCACACCCAGATGAGAGGGCTTGTCCCGTTGAGTGGGCATATCCTCTGTTTACTCACCGAGATGGGAGGGCTCGTCTCGTTTAATTGGCATGTTTTCTCATCAAGATGCATCCATTTCATTTGTCCCCTGTTTAAATTTCATTTGTGGATGACCCCTGTCTAAATTGTCTCTCTGGGATGGAATGAAAAATTTTCTCTCGCCCCGTGCTAAAATATTTTTTGGGAGAAATCTGAAAAATTTTATATTGTGCATACATGATGGCTCTGTGGCATGCTTTGTGCCAAACAGGAATCGAGACACTAGACACAACTTTTTGATAAAAATGAGGTGAAAAATGAACACTAGTCATACAAAAGAGCCGTTTGAACGTTCCTTTGGAATGGAAACTTTAAAGGTATGTTTTGGATAAAAAGCAGGTGAAAAATGGACAAGAGTCATGTAAAAAGAGTTGTTTGAAACGAAAATGTAGGAACAAAAATACGGTGTTGAGATGGTTTCAAATGAGATGGTTTTCAATTCAAATGAGAGGATTTTAAATGAGAGGGTTTCAAATGAGATGGTTTTCGTTTCAAATGAGATGATTTTCGATTCAAATGAGATGATTTTAAATGAGTGGATTTTCGATTCAAAAGAGATGATTTTAAATCAGAGGGTTTTAAATGAGATGATTTTCGATTCAAATGCGATGATTTTAAATGAGATGGTTTTCGATTCAAATGAGACGGTTTCAAATGAGATGGTTTTCATGATAAATTTCAAATGAGATGGTTTCAACAAAGGTCGTTTTCCATTTCCAATCATTTTTTGAAAGGGTCACGGTGCTCAACTATTTTTTCGACCGACTGTAATTTGATGCATCTAGATGAGAAGCCCTCCAATCTAGGGAAGGACAATTATTCACACATTCCAATCTTGGTGTATGAATGGACCCGAAAAAAAGGGGGACATCCCCCCTTTTCGGACTTGAAGATTTTTGCTAAAGAACGTAACGTTAAAACTGCCAGAATTTGAGATGAAACCTGACTCCAAATCCTGACAGTCTTAACAAAAAACATTTAGCCATTCAAAAGCATTCTGATTTATGACTGCTGGCCTTTTATACTCTAATGAGGTCACGTAAAGCGATTTCCATTAGCTGGTGCATGTTGTGATCCTTCCAACGTTGGCATAGACTTCAAAAAACTGAGTCGCGACTCCATTTTTTTTAAATAATTTTTTTCACTCTCTACTAGATGGGCCGTTTGTTTTTTGCATTTAGCTTGTTAAAATGCTTCAGGAATCACGCATATCGGTAGATTATGGTGCACTCGGATATATCCTCAAGCACCTCATCATGCAGGTGGTCAGGCAGGCTGCAGTCATCACGGAAATGGGGCAACATTTCCAGGTCCCAGCTTTTCAAATATTTTCCGCTGGTCCAATCCCTTGACGAGATCTTCTTGGGCCAGGTGGCAAAACTGGCCCCTGATGCAGAAAGACAGGTGGGGAACAGATCCGGCAGGTGGCTTTTCAGACTGAGCCGTTCATTGATGTACCTATTGGCCCAGCTGGGGGTCGTAAGGAGATTCGAGTGGTCCATCGTGAGGCAAATAACGTCTGGATCTTCCTCCGGAATGTTGGCAATTCGATGGTTGGAAACCATGGCGAAACACGTGGGCGAAAAATGCTAGGTGAGACATGTTGCTTCTGAGAATGGCTGCTGAACCTCTGCACGTGAGTCGATTGCCCTTACCTTGAAAGATCATTCAGCATAAATGAGACACTGTGCCAGGGGAATCCAATCAGCACAAATTAGCTGAGCGATCCAATCTTGGTATACTATTGGACCCGAAAAAAGGGGGACTGAGTCGACTCAATTCCCCTTTTTCCAGGTTTTTTTTTTACCAAATTGAAACGCTCCATTCCGCCTGCAGCTTGTTAAATGGCTGCAGGTATTTGGCAAATTGGTAAGATTTTACAATGGTGCAGTACGAAGCGTCGTCATACAAGGAGTTGGGAAAGGTTCCGTCGTCGTTGAATTCGGGCAGCGTCTGCAGGGAATTGGCAAACACTCCCAGCTCTAGGAAATTTTTTTGTTCTGATCACCATGAGGCCTCCTCGGCACATTTGGCTCAACTTGCCCCTAACGCAAAAGGATATGTATTCCACGGGTACACTCTTGGTTAAAGGGAAGTGTACCAGATGAAGACGTTCGTAGATCGAAATTCATGGAGGTGAGTCCTGCATGATTCACCATCACTTGGGGATCGCTGCCATCGCTGGGAATTGGGGCAATTGAGAGTTCGATTTGCTTGTCCTGGTGATGAAACACGTTGGCATGAGAGCAAAATAAACTTGTTGACTAGACATGTTGCTGAGAAAGAAGGGCGGCTTGCCTTATATATGCTCGAGGACGGCAGAGGGCATCCCATGGACCAAAGCTTTCTGATGCGAGCGTTCCACATGTTTTTCCAAAGCCCGTTTCCAAGGTTGGGTGATATCATAAATTTTATGAAGGCGAGGACCATTTTAGTATTTCTTTCCAGAATTAAACTAAAGAAATATAATATTGGACGACGCGAATTTTCTGAATTTTTTACAGACAATCTGTCTGGATATTTTAACATTAACTCAATATTTAAAGGCCCTTTACTCAAATTTTGAAACAAGGTTTGAGATTACTTTTTCTCAATTCCTACTATTGATTCACTCTCTCTCTCTCTCTCTCTCTCTCTCTCTCTCTCTCTCTCTCTCTCTATCTATATATATATATATATATATATTTATTTGTTTGTTTACTTATTTGTCTTGGTGAAATTTTCAATCGTTAATAAAATACACTGCTGGCCATCGTAAATGCAACACCCTGAAGAAAGCATGCAAATAACATGAAATTTACAAAATCCATTAGTGGAGGTGGTATATGCAAATGATTAGAATTTCAGCGTAGACACACATCACGCGTGCCTGTGGCGCCACCTCAAAGCGCTATTTAAAGCTTGGAGATTTCAAGTTCGGCAATTGTGTTTTTATTGTGGTTTTTTCAAAAAACGATCAGTTATGTCTCATAGAAAATGACGATCAGCTTTTGATCAAGTATCCGAGTTCGACAGAGGAAGAATAGGGGGCTACCGAGATATTGTGGATTATCTTTCTGAAAAATCGGTAGTCATGTTGGACGAAACCAAACAACTGTAATGTGAATATGACCGTTGGATGCAGGAGTGTACGATGGACCGACGTGGTCGATCGCATTCACCTCAGTGCACCACTTCACGTGAGGACAGGCAAATTGTGCGCATGGCAGTAACAGATCGTTCAGTCACATCACTAACCATAGCACAGCACATTGAGTCTGTAACGCATCATTCAGTGTCTGCGCGTACCATTCGACGCCGTTTACAGCAGAGTGGTCTGTCCGCAAGACGTCCATTGCTTGTTCTACCCTTGACGCAGAACCACAGACGTCTCCACCGCCAATGGTGCGATGAAAGAAGGATGTGGGCGGCAGAATGGTTTGAAGTTGTCTTTACTGACGATTCACGTGTCAGTCTGTAACACCACGATGGTAGGATTCGAGTCTGGAGACACCGTGGAGAGAGGATGCTGAAAATCTGCATTGCTTCCCTGGCCGGCTCGTTCTCCGGATCTTTCACCGATAGAAAACATGGTACTGGCACACCAGATCAACTTTGGCAATGTGTGGAAGCTTCTTGGTCTGCTGTACCCCAAGAACACATCCAAAGTCTATTTGAATCAATGCCGAGGCGTGAGCAGCGGTTATCTCCAAGAATGGCGGCTACTGATTCTGGCAGGAACCACACTTCACAGAAGTTTAAAAATTTAATAATTTGATACTTGGTCAACATGTTATCTATAAAATAAAGTTTGTTGTGCTATTTCTTGTCTTTCTTGGTGTTGCATTTACGGTGGCCAGCAGTGTGTACATTTTAAAGCGCTCAATTGAGCTGAAATTTTATGTACATGATTATTTTGGATGACAATACAGTAATTTAATAATAATTAATGAAAATTAATTGATTAAAACTAATTATTTAAAGAATTACAAATACAGCTTCGTTGGCATCATTTTTGGTGACTTAGATACCCTTTTGGCGACGTGTCAAAACTCGAAAAGGTTTTTTTCACCTTTTAAAGCATTCAGTTGAACTGAAATTTTATAGACACGATTGTTTTGGATGACAGTACGATACTTTAATGATAATGAATAAAAATTAACTACCACTTAATGTTGTGATTCTGTCATATGTATATACATATTTATATTAATTGTAACTGTTGGAATTTGCATATTGTTATTTATCTTATAATCTTGATTGTATAATTTGTATGGCAACGGTAAAACCCGATTGTTCTCGCTATTTATACTCGTGCATCTGGCACCATAGTTTGTAATGAATGTAGTAGTGAATGAATTGCGTCATTAAAGATATGAACTGCAGAAAGGTTGTTGGTATTTTATTCCTGGTACATTATTAAGTCCGTACAAGAGGGAACAAGTGGAGGCACATACACAAGATTCTTTAAAGGAAGCAGATAAGTCAAATTTTATTATCTTGTATATATTAAAGAGAGGAGAACATCTGATTTAAAATTGTATTGTGAAATTAAGATTTTGACTTGTGAGTCGAATCGCTCAGTGAATTAATTCTCCCAATACGTTAATTGTTACTTTATCAGAATGTCTGAAGAGAAAAAAGAGTCGATAAAAGTAGCAAGGGAGAGAGTTAAACGTTCTTTAACTAGGTTAGAAAATGAAGCTGATGATTTAAATTTAAAGAATGAAATTCTTGTTCGATTGTAAAGATGTGAAGAGGTAATTGTGTAGACTTTGAAAGGGGTTAGATGCAGAACTAAGTGCAGAAGAATCAGAAATTGCCGATTTTGAGAAAGGATATTTTAATTTAAAGGTGCAATTAAAAGATAAACTCGATGCGATCGATGCATCTCGTTCGGTTAATGTTATTGGCAAAATATTTCTATTGCTATACCAACACAGCAATCTAAAAGGTGTACAACTTTGCTTCCGCCGTTTTGCAATAGATGGCTGTAGCGGTAAGTAGAAGTCGAAATAAATAGATCGTAGATGTCATACAATAAGCTTAGGTATATGTAAACATAACGCCATCGAAATATTAGTCGATTTGTGTCTGCATCATAAAGGTATTCTCGATTAAACATGTCAGCTTACGAGCCAAATTCTCGTCATTTGCAGGAGGTTTTAATTTTCTGCTCTAATATGAAGAAATCTGCGGCTGAGGCTCATCGAATGCTCTCAAATACCTATGGTGAGACCGCTATTTGTGAAAGAACGTGCCGAGAGTGGTTTCAACGCTTCAAGAACGGGGATTTTGAAGTCGAAGACCACCATGGCGGTGGAAGAGAGAAGGTTTTCGAAGATGCAGAATTGGAGGCATTACTTGATCAAGACTCGTGTCAAACGCAACAAGAATTGTCAGGATCATTGGGAGTGACGCAACAAGCCATTTCAAAACGCCTGAAAGTCATGGGAATGATTCAGAAACGAGGAAATTGGGTGCCGTACGAGTTGAAGCCGAGAGATGTTGAACGACGTTTGTTCGCTTGTGAATAGCTGCTTGCAAGGAAAAGACGGAAGGGATTTCAGCATTGCACTGCGACTGGGGACGAAAAATGGGTTCGTTACGATAATCCCAAGCGCAGAAAATCATGGGGATATCCCGTCCATGCTTCCACGTCGACGGCCAAACCGAATATTCCCGGTTCCAAGGTCATGCTCAGTATTTGGTGGCTCGGCGCAGTGTATTATGAGTTGTTAAAACCAACTGAAACAATCCCAGGCAATTAATGCGTTTGAGCCGAGCATTGAAAGACAAACTGCCGCAATGCAACGAGAGACATGATAAAGTGATTTTACAGCTTGACAATGCTCGACCCCATGTTGCAAAAGTGGTCAAGACATACTTGGAAACGTTGAAATGGAAAGTCCTACCCCACCCGCTGTATTTTCCAGACCTTGCTCTCTCGGATTATCACTTGTTTAGATCAATGGCACACGGCCTGGCTGACCAGCACTTCCGGTCTTATGAAGAAGTAAAAAATTGGATCGGTTCGTGGATTGCTTCAAAAGATAACCAGTTTTTTCAACGCGGGATTCGTACGCTGTCCGAAAGATGGGAGAAAGTAGTGGCTAGTGATGGACAATACTTTGAATCATAAATGTATAATCATTTTTTTACAATAAAGCCTCGAATTTCGGGAAAAAACGGCGGAAGCAAAGTTGTACACCTATTAGTTCTAATTTTCGATTACCGAAACTAAACATACCAGTATTCTCGGGTAAATTTGAAGATTGGATAAATTTTAAGGACTCGTTTCTAACTTCAGTTCATTCTCAAACTTCACTTGGTAACATTAAGAAGTTCCAGTATTTAGAAGGTTTGCTTTCAGATGAACCCTCGTCTCTAATAAAGCATATACCATTGTCTAATGAGTCGTACGAAGAAGCTTGGGGAAAATTGATCGATAGATACGATAAAAAGAAGCAAATTGTTTATGCTTTAATTAAAACATTTTTAGATCAAAAGGGTATTTCTCAAGTAAATATGACAAATTTAAGAAATCTAGTGGATACTAGTGATGAAGTGTTAAGAGGATTAAAGGCGTTGGGAACTGAAGCCACGAACAGAGACCATTGGTTTATTCAAATATTAATGCAAAAATTAGATACAGAAATGAAAAGACTAGTCAGTTAAAACCACCGAGAAGGATTTTCCTACTATAAGGATTTTCCTATTGTAAAAATTCCTTAGAAATTTTTTTAAATGTCAGATGTTCATCTTTGGAATTAATGACTTGTAGTGATTCTCTCTGTGTGTGATACTAAAGTACCTACTAAGTCTAATTTTATTGCTTGTAAAAATAATCCAGGAAGTAGATCTGATAAGAATTATTTAAAATGTTCAGGTGTACATAAGTTATTTAGATGCACGAAATTTAAAAATATGGATTTAATTGCTAGGAAGAACTTTGTAAAGAAACATTATCTTTGTTTCTTGTGTTTAAATAGTCGCAAGATTAAGGACTGTCCTAATAATTATTTTAAATTAAGTATATGTCAATGCTAATTGTAAACAAGATGCTGATAAAACCCTTAAAGAAAGTGTCGGTCAGCAAGAAATATCTAATATAGAATTAGATGCAGTAAATACGACGCTTAACTCTAGTACTTATGTAAATAATGCAAAATGTGTATCGTTTCTACCTTCAGTAAAAATTTTGCTATATTATAACGAAGGTGGGGTGTTTGTTTGATATCGGGGTAATAGCGCCGAATTGTTGTTTGTGTTCGCCAAGATAGGCGATAACATTACAATATCGTTGCCTTAATATTTTTATCGTCTATTCGATGTGGTTGCCATGGGGATAACGTATATTAGAAATAAATTTTATATTGGTTTTTTCCCGCTGTAACCCTTTTAATTTCAGACGATTTTAAATAAAGATTTCTCATTTCTGTAAAAAGTGAACCATTTTCAGTGTAATTTTTTTAGTGTTTGCGTCATCTGTATAATTCTGTGCTGTTTTCGAATATGGATATTTCTAAAGTGAGTGAGTACTAGAATATTTTTTTCTTAGAAGAATAAGTGTTGTGCTTTTAATTATCGCTATAAATCGTTTACTTTCGTTTTATTTTACGTTTTAAAAATGTTTTTTTAACGTTTTTTGTTCGATGCAATTCGTTGAAGGAACTTGCAGTGCAAGTTTCATATTGCAAGCTTTCACTACTTTGTAACTGGAATTCTTAATTGATTTTAACATACATTATGTAATTATTATATTCATAATTTAATACAAAAATGCAGTTATTAATTTTTTAATAATCATCTAATATTCATTATTAATAACTGTTTTTTTAAACATTTATTTATAAATATTATTACATATTTTCTTATTTATTTATAATTACTATTATTTATTTATAACTATTACTGTTATTCATTTATTATTATTATGTTATTTATTTATAACTATTTGGTCCTCTTTCGTCTTCCTCTTGTTCAGAAGGAGACAAATTTCGATGTGTTTCTTGGTGTTTTTCATTCAAAATTTCTTGGAGCTCTTCTGTCGTCAGTTCACTTCATGTCCCATTATGAGCTCTTCTATGTCATCTCCTCGTTCACCTCCAATTCCAAATCTCTAACAGTTGTCAAAATTTCATCCATAATTTCATGGTTATATCCCTGATCACCTCCGAGTATGTGTGTTCGTTGTCTAAACACAAAAATCTTTCGTGAAAGTGTTCGTTAAACGATCACCCACTGTATTAACTTAATACAAAATAATTCATATCCTAAGACATGGGAAATCTAATGTTATCATATTGGTGTTGCAAATCCAAAAAATGAAATTTAGAAAGAACATTTTTTTAAGACAACTTTATCTAAAAACGAGTGTAATTCCACTATAAAGAGTTAAAAAAAACTATAAGTAAGTATATTCACAATAAAATGTGCTAAAATACCCCCCAAACTGCTCTTAACATTAAATTTCGCAAAGTTGACTTGACACGTCTGAGTGAGTGAGTGAATGTAGTGTTTTATGGCGCAAGAGCCAAATTTGGCTATACTGCGCCACACGTTTGTTAAAAGAATAAAACCATGTAAAAATACACATGAAAAATATAATTACATAAAAATAATTATTATATATGTGCATGCCTGCACGTACATATATATATAAAAAAATAAAGTTAAAGTTAAAACATTTTAAAAAGTCAAATTAAATATAAAAAACCAATTTTCTTTATAAAGGCAAATAGATTTTGGTGGGGAGATTCCCCCACCAAGTCAGATAAGGTTAAAATAGATGTATGAAAAAAGGTGATGCGATGATGGTTAAAAACTGGACAATCGATTAAAATGTGATGAACAGTGTAAGAGACATGGCATGAAGGACATTCAGGAGCGCGTTCTCCAAACAACAAATGCCTGTGAGTTAAGCGAGTATGACCAATGCGAAGACGAGTCAATTTGACATCAGTTCTTCGCATTGGCATCACAGGCCATGCTCCAATGACAGGTTTCACGGAGTGCAGTTTGTTATCCAACTGCTTACTCCATGATTCCTGCCAGATCTTAAAAATATGATGCATGATGACGCGCTTCATATCCGATAGCGGAACCGCTAGCGGCAGATGCGTCGTCGCCGACTTTGCCGCGCTGTCCGCTTGCTCGTTGCCTATGATTCCTACGTGACTTGGTAGCCAGCAAAACACGATATCGAAACCCTTGCTGTAGAGTCGACTCGTAATGTCGAGGATTGTACATACCACTGGATGGCAGCGATCGTGGTAGTTTTCAAGCGCTTCGAGTACACTCATGTTGTCAGTATAGATGCAGTATTTTGGGGCATAGTGGAGTCGATTAATTGAAGTGCACGGTAAATGGCGACAGCTTCGGCAGTGAAAATGCTGCAAGAAGTGTCGAGCCTATAACCGTGCATAATATCTTCAATCACGACTCCACAGCCAACGTAATCCGCACGTTTCGAACCATCAGTGTAGATGGCCGAATAACGACTATACTGACTGCGGTGGTAGGCGAGTGAGTGAGTGAGTGAGTTTTGGGGTTATTGGCGCAAGAGCCAATTTTGGCTAAACTGCGCCAAACATTTGTTAAAAACTTTAAAAGTTTATAATACTTCTGGTAAAAAAAAAAAATTTAAAATCTTAAAATTTACATATATTTCTATTAACTTTTATAGACGTAAAAATACCGATTGGTGGGGAGAATTCCCCACCAAGTTGGACAAGTATTGAAAAAAAAAGTTATTTTCTGTGTTTCGTTGGAGTTAAAAGTAATTGTCCCTTGTAATAGGTCTTACCATTTTCTTTCACGTAATCGGGATTGGATTCAATTTCATCTTCCACGTCGTAAACAATCATTTCCTCCTCATCCGTTGTAGACTCATCAGAGGCCGGTTTTTTAGGTCTATGAGGATTCATTTTTATGTCTATTATTGCTTCTTTCATTTTTTTCAGTAATTCTTTTTTTCTTTTCCTCGATCGTGCTTTTGCGAGTTTCTTGGCATCCTGTACGGTATTAGAATCAGAGGGTGGTGGAATAACGGACTGTGATGAGGAAGTTGGTATGATTGAGGAAGATGATTCAAGAGGGGTGACCATATTCTTGGAAGGAGCATCAGTACATGTAGGAATAGGTGGTTGAGACTCAGAGTTACTAGTGGATATTGAAGAGGTGGACGGCAAGAGTTGAGCTTGGGTGGAAGATGATGATGTAGAAACATCAGGAGTAGATATGGATAAATTTTTTCGTATCGTGGATGAAAGGGGTTGAAGTAATTCCAAAGGTGGACATTTAATTTTCGTTATAATTTCATCTGTTTGAGTAGAACTGGTTTTATTAGAGGATTTAGCAGCTTGAGCATAAGTGTGAGACGTTTGTGGGACTATTAATTTTCGGGCTTCTACATATGTTATATTGTTATTAGTTTTAATTGCTTGAATTTCCTTTTCAGTTTTCCATTTAGGACAAAGTTTGGAATCGGCGGTATGAATCTGTGAACAGTTAATGCATTTTGGTTCTAGGGTACAATCTGTAGAAGAATGCCCTACAGCTGCACACCTAGAACATGTGAGTTGTCCGCGGCAAGAATTTTGAGAATGACCGAACCTCTGGCACTTAAAGCAGCGCAGAGGATTCGGTATATAAGGGCGAATTTTACAGTTTAGGTAACCGGCTTTAATTGTTGTGGGTAGTTTAGGTCTATTAAAGGTTAGAATCAAGTGTTTCGTTGGAATGACCGAATTATCTTTTTATTGTTATTCTTCTGACCTGGATCACACCCTGATCAGAAAATCCATCGAGGATTTCTGCGTCTGGGGTGGTCAACAGATCAGATTCTGAAATGACACCTCTGCAGGAATTAAGCGTTTTGTGCGGATTTATGGTTATTGGAGAATCTAAAAAGGATTTGGCAAGTAAAAAAGATTTAGTCTGTAGAGCAGAATTTGTTTCTATGAGTAAATCACCGGATCGTAAGCGTTTGACAGAGTTAGGTTCGCCACCTATTCCTATTAATGCTTTGTGGATAGCGAAAGGCGATTGTTTCGACATATCATTGTTTGAGAAGGACAATATTAAAAATCTGGTATTAGCAGCAATTCCATTAACGTTAGATCTAGGCAACACGGGTTCTTTATCAAGGCATGGACGTAAAGAATCAATGACCTGATCATCATGAGTTGAGTACGGTAGAATGGGGTTTTAATAGATGCGTTTTGAATTTTTTCTTATATTTACTTATTTTGAATTTTTTTTTGGAAAGGGAGGAGGAGAATTCCTTTTGATTTTCAGAGGACCAGTTTGGCAGGCCTTGCCCTAGAGTCAGCAACCAGTAGTGGCCTCGGAAGAGCCCCCGCTCTGCAATGCAGGACCCCATCCAGGTACCACCTGGAACTACAAGACAGGCGGGATTATACACCAGCTGATAGAGCAGCCAGGACATGCTGGTTAGGCTGTCCCGGGCTCCTGTACTATCTGGCGGCCTGAGACGCAAAACTCAGCTTTTCTCCTGTACCCTCTACATGGCCGCTTCCTCCAAGACCCCACCTCACTAGTCCAAAGGTCCTCAAAAGTTCAAACCCCGCTCCAAGTGCCAGTTTTTCCAGGGAGCAGTCCGTTGTGTCATCATACCAAGAGTGAAAAAACATCAGACACAACTTCATTCCACTCAGTCCTGGTCTGCCACAGGACTTCGTGGCAGAAAAATAAAGATAAGTTGGACATAAAAAAAGCAATAATCGAACAGTAAAGAAGCAACAAAATCAAAATATGGAAAGAAATATAAAATCAAATGAAAAAAGAACATAGTATAAAATGGAAACCATAAAACGGTAGTAAAAATATCAAGTTTTTTACCAGAAAAAAAGATGGAACAAAGTATATTGTTGAGTGTAGATCTGTGGTCTGGACGTGAAAAGAAGAAAAGAGAAACTGGAATGGCAAGAAAGAGGGCCGAAAATAGAGAAGGATCACTAGGGTTCCCCGGGTTCGTGAAGCCCGTGTTTACCAAAGGCAGTAAACCCCTAGGGAGAAGGAAAAGATCACTAGGGCACCTCGGGAGCGTGAAACCCGTACTCACCTAAAGGAGGTGAGCCCCCTGAGGGGGCGGTGGTAGGCGAAGACGCGTTGAAAGACGACAGGCGCTACAGTGGATTTACTGTAAGTGGCAAAAGGGTTGATATAAAGGAACCGTGGCGTATTCCAAGGTTGGAATAGGAAAAGGTTCCTTTGCTGGATACGCACGTTAGGTAGGTCGAGTTCAGAAATATGAAGCTTCATCCTATCCATAAACGGCCGGATGTTAGACGGCCGTGCATCATAAAGTCTCTTCATGCTGGTACTCATATACACATTCTGCAGAGGATGTGAAGGTACGGACAAGATCTTAAAATAAAACGCAAGAGACAGCTTCCTCCGTCGAAGATCTAGAGGAAGCTGATGACAGTTAACATAGAGACTCTGCACCGGTGATGTGCGAAACGCACCCGAGCAGATTCTCAGTGCCATATGGTGGACGGGGTCAAGTTTTTGCAGAGTAGAGTTGCACGCTGATCCGTATGCAACACATCCGTAGTCGATGCGAGAGAGTACGATTGTTGATACACTCGGAGTAATGATGTTCGATCCGCCCCCCAAGAGGTGTTGGACAACACCTTCAAGAGGTTTAAAGACTTTTCACACTTCTTCCGCAAATGTAAAATATGCGGAAGGAAAGTGAGCCGGCGGTCGAAAATTACTCCGAGGAATCGTACGTCGGGAACTACGGGAATTTGTATATCACGGATGCGTATTTCGGGGTCGGGATGAATACCCCGTTTGCGGCAAAAGACTTGACACGTCTGATGACATATCTCCAAAGCAATTTTATTTCAGCAATATTCTGATGTAACATTTTTCGTTATAAGCTTTTTGATTTATATATTTTTCTGGTAGGAAGAGGCATTGGTATTCCATCTAAGCGTATTTTATATTTTTTCAATAACTGAATTAAATTAGTTTAATATACATGTCCTTTGCTTATATTTTATTTGATTATTCCGAACCATTTCTTGGTTTAGATTCAATTCTGTGGCTCCTTATTCAGTTTAAAAATATCTGATTTAGGTTTAAGCCATGTGTGACACGTTTATTATTCTTTTTTTTCATTTTAAACCTTTATATGTATACATTTGATACTTCCGTACTGTTTCAAGTACAACTCTGACCACACACAAAGTAACAAATAAAATATCAGCAAAAACAAAAAAGTATTTAAAACAATTAAATTTGGAATTATAAATTAGACTTAACTTGAAGAGCCATGCATCAAAAATGTACATTTAAGTAAATCAAATTCTTAAGCTGAAAAAGAAATAAAATTAAAACATTAACTGACCACATACAAAGCAATAGATAAAATATAAGCAAAACAAAAACGTATTTAAAACAATTAAATTTAGAATCATAAAATAGGTTTAGCTTGAAGAGCCATGCATTCGAGCGCAAATGAGCGTGATAAACTCCGGAACGCATTGCGATCAATTTACCCCTTATTCCCGGTCATTCCCGTGTGGCGAATGACCACCTTTTTTGCTAAATTTTTTCTTTTCTCATTTTTGTTCATCTTACTTATTTAATTTTATTTAAATTCAATCCACTGCTACCCACACAGGCATTCCACTATTTTTCCCAACTATAAAACTTAATTTCACTTCTTGACACCAGGACAGTGAATAGAGTTCTTGCTCACAGATCCCTGACGACCAATAGCAGACGAGCTCCTCGTCTGCTAGCACGAATTTGGATTTTGAATTTTTTTTTTGAGACCGCTGAAACCACCAGTTTTCTCACTCCCACTTTCTCCTTCCGTGTCCACCAATCAGGATGCACGATCTCCAACACAGGCAAACAACGTTAAGCGCCCAATACATTAAGTATGGGACGGAGGAACGCTTCGCGTTCATGCCCTTGAAACCGCCGTAATTACAACAAAAAACACTTAATTGATACACTTAACAACATTTATATGCATTTACCTTACATCAGAACTGGGATCAGTGTAAAAGCTGGCTCCTGCTTCGACTTCAACTACTGTGCCATCTGCAAGATTCCATTGCAGACTCCTTTCATTTTTCACCCCAGCTGCAAAAAAAAAAAAAATCCAGCAGCATTTTTTATTCCCACTGCGTTTTTGGTGCTCCTCGAACACGTTTTGGGGCTGTTAAGCCCCCTTCCTGCGCTCTTCCATTTCTCGCCCTCGTGACGTACTTCAGTTTCGTTCTCGTTCGGCCGTTTTCTTCCTCCAGCCTCCCCCTGTGGGGGAGTGTTTTCAGATATCGATTCTCCTTGATACTTTCTCTCCGCGAATTTTGGTATAAGCGATTATTTCGCTGGCACCCGTTAAATCTAATTTTCGTTTCGCTTCGCGTTCCAGTGCCCAATGATGTCCAGCGACCAGGTTCATGTGAGACTGGTTTGGGTCTCATGGCCGGTTTGATGCGCACTTTGGATCTGCTAGGCACAATGAATTATGGAATTGACTTCCATTATATTTTTACGTTTGGCAATATCTAAGGTAACTAACCGTACTCCTTTAGATAGATTTGTACTACTGTTTTTCGTAAACCACGCTTACTCCTTTTTAAAACTTGTACAGCCGCAATACACCTTTTGTACTCTTAAAAATTAAATAAACTATAATGGTTAATTTTAATTTATGCAACTTTTTAAATGTTCCTATTTAGCCATTCCCGTTCAAACAGTTTATATGAAAAAAAATTCGGACTCACCCATTCATTATAAAATTGAATAATATTACAACAAAAAGTTTTATTTTTCACCGTAAAGGACCTTCGGGGCCCTTAGATAAACTTTTATTTGCAATCGTTTGTAAATGAAACATTTTTCTTTTGATTATGTTTATTTCAGGAGGAACTTTGATTTATTTTGTTCCAGAAATACAAGTTTTATGTAAATTATTTTTTCTTTTCAAGCGGATTTGCTTAATAATATGTATATTTGTGCATTATATTAAAATTTTGAACTATTTATAATTATATGTTTTATGCTCCCCTAAAAGCTCTGAGGATTTTAGAAATGGTATTTTTAAAACTGAATTTTTATGCCTCGCTTATAAGTATTAAAAATTGTTTTTGGCTGTAGTTTGTAAAATGAACGGAAATAAGTGGAGGAATAAGATTTTTACATATTATGAATATTTTTTACTGCAGTAAGTCATATATTTATATTTCAGTTTCCTTACTATTTGCATAAAAGTTATAAGCAGTTCCACGAAAATTCAATATAAACTCTTTGGCTATCTAAAAGTGTTTTTTTTATTTTGCTACCAGCCCACACTAAAATAAGACCCATTCACAGTTATATGATCAACTTCGGTGATATTTAAATATTCAAAAATACTCTACAAGTACGAAAATATTCTTTCAAAACATCTCATACTCTATCTTCCCCAAAGCAGGCATTATTTTTCTATACTCAAAAAATTTAATGTAGAAAACATTTCAAATGTTAAAATTGTTTTTGAAATTTGCTATGAATACATTGCGGAATCGTCGGTTAACTTCACTGAACAAATTGGTTTTAAGTATACTTTTTTGAAAAACAAAATTAATTGGGAATAAAATTTTTTCACTATAGAATTTGTAATGACTGAATTGTGGGAAAGATATAGTTATATCGATGGGAAATTTCCGTTTAACACTAAAGAAACAGAAAGATAAAAAAATTAAATTTGAATAGAAAACGGTTATAAACACTATCGCATTTTAAAGAAAAATATATTCCCATTAAAATAAAAAAAAATTGTTTTATGCTTCATCAGAAATGCCAATGTATAATTAGAAGATATTTTTACTTAGTAAACGTTGTTCGAAAGGGATAACACTATGAAACAAAATTTAGATTTCTTCCGAAAAAGTTTATTTAACATAAGAATATCTTTAATAGAATTAAAATTTATATAAATTAAAAGTATTGAACTCTCTCTATGTTATTTTGCTTAAAGTATAATTTTATAGAAGAAGATTGTTTTTATTTCATAAATCAAATCATCGTATGTAATGATAATCTATTTATTCTCTTATTGTTTAAAAAAATGAGAGAGTGACGGTCATCTTTATTTTTTTACCCCTCGTTACTTTAAACACAAGAACACATTAAGATGTGTTCTTGTGTTTTCTTAGTCTCATATTCAACATTAAATACAGGGTGCTTTTTCCTGGCTCAAATCTTAATACCAAAATAACTTTTTTTTTAAAGAAAATAAGAAAAAATAATTTTTAAAAATGAAAAGAAAAAAGTTTTGTTTTGTTTAAAGTAAACAAATATTTTTTAACTTTTAACACTCCATTTTCTTTCAAACTCTTCACTTGTATTGCGACTGATCGAGGGAACAGCCATAAGGGGTCCCCACTTTTTCCGTACAAGATTCGCCCAAGGCAACGTCAAAGCTGTAAATGGGTGTTCTCCTGGTTTTAAATAAACAAAGAGGCCGAACTGAGTCATAAAATCGTCCCCTCTAGACCACCCGTGAACTGGAAAGGAATGAAATTTGTTGCATTTTCGAAGGCATTTGCCAAAGAAAATAAACGCTTTGGGAATGATTTTCAGGACAGAGACACCCACTCAGAGGGTTAAATTAATTTAATTACATCACTATATTCCCGATACAGTGCAAAAACATTGCTCTTAAATACAGAGATTAATTATTCATTCTATTCTAAGGAGCGGCATTCACATCTTCGGAAATGGTTCCGTTACAGTTACAGTAATCATTCTTAGAACTGGTTACTGTTAAATACACCACAATCAGAACATGGACAAAGAGAAAGACTTCTTATGCATAAAGAACAGTGCTTCTCAAACTTTCAATACTGGTAACAAAATTTTCAATCATAATTTTTATCGCCCCCCTTATACAATAATAATGTATTTACTGCAATAAAAATGCCTTTTACGCTAAAGCTACAAAGCGATCTTAATTAACAACCCCCCATATTTACAAGATAAGTATTAAATTTTGTATATGTTACTTTTAAGTAATCTATATTTTAAGTAAATTGCTTTTAATTAATAGGATAATTATTGTTATTTTTCTTTCTCTAATTTTTAAATTGGAACAGATTGCAAAATGATATTTAAAATTAAAGATTTTCTTCATCATCCATTTCTACAAATATTATTAGAAAAATTGTCTAGTCTATGTTGCTTTCTACATATCCATCACATCTGACATTCTCGTGAACGTGTGCGGGGTTCTGGGCAATCTATGGGGATGTCTGCGCAAAACATGTAAAAAATATTTTCCTCGTACATTTACAGTTAGTTTTGGTCGAGTCGATACTTCTAAAGTTACCAAATCTATTTCGAATGTAGATTTTATAATTTGCCCGTTAATTGAAATTCACGATATTAAGTATTTACAGCAATAGAATAAAACAAAACCCTGGATACATTTTTAAGTAGTAAGAAAACATTCAACGATAATAAAGGATCAACAAATACACAGACGAACATGGTTCCGAAAATTAAATCAAGGAATTATTCTCAAAAATACTTAAACTTTGGAGTTACCACTACTGAAGTAAATGGAGAAAAAAAGCCCTTGTGTGTTCTGTGTTAAAACTTACAGATCTAAAGAACGACACGTGAAAGTTATATTTAAAACCATGAAAATCATTTAGTCGTGCTGGTAAAGAATTTAAAAAAGTATTTTCTTGCTGAGGACAACTTGGTAGCCAGTTACGAGTGGGTTAGGGATCCATTTCAAAATACTCCAGAAGGACTCTCAACTGCCGAAGAAGAAATCTTCATAAATTTCACATCTAGTGGCGAAATTAAAAGGCAATTTTGTAATAGAATTTTGAATTTTGGGTAGAGGTGGATGATAAATTTTTTGCATTGAAAACAAAAGCACTTATTATACTATTACCATTTTCAATACCATACCTTTGTGAAACTGGATTTTCTGCGGTTTCTGCTTTGAAGATAAAATATATATCTCAGCTAAATAAAGAATAATAACTGAGTATCAATTTCTAATATTGTTTGATCACTACACCCGGGATAGCTCAATAACACACACCTCACACATGGACTGTAAAACACTCTCTCTTTTTATTCACTTAAACACATAGTAACTAGAGATACACAGACAGCGCCGTCTGGCGCATGGTTTTTGCGATAAGCATGAACATTCTCCCCCGCGTTGACATGTAATGCATTCAACAATAACACAAATTACAATAAAACATTAAACGATAAATACTATAGGATTACGTAAAACAAATTAAGGTACATATAAAAATTCTAATACACAATATTCAGAGACAAAATTCAAACTGGCATAGGTAAAAGACAAACTCTTGAAATGGCTCTTTTATATTCTCCAAATTGTGTTTTTACTTTTACAACCCTTATTAGTGCATCACTGCCACTATAAATCTCAGTGATTCTCCCTAAAGGCTATTTAAAGGTTGGCATATTGTCTTCAATGGAATTGGTTGGCATATTGTTGGAAAGGTTGGCATATTGTCTCCAAATCACCCACGTTAACATTTTGTTTTTTAAATTGCCATTTATTGCGTTGTTGTAATTCACTAAGATAACATCTGTGCCACTTATTCCAAATTAGTTGTACTAGTCTGGTTATCCGTTGCCAGTTTTAAGGGCATTCTCTTTTAATTCAATTAAATTGGGCTCAACTACTGAAGTCATAGACCTCCCTATCAAAAAGTGGGCTGGAGTTAAAGCGTTCAAGTCATCCGAATTGCTCGATAAAAGGCACAGTGGCCTGGAATTTAAAATTCCCTCTATTTGGATACAAACAGTTAAAAATTCCTCATAGGTTAAATTTGAGCCACTGACAACTCTCCTAAGATGGTACTTTATTGACTTAACCGAAGCTTCCCAAAGACCACCAAAGGATGGCGCTCTAGGTGGTATAAACTTCCATTCTATACCCTCAGCAGATAAGAAACCTGCTAAATTATCATCTGAATCCTCAATAAGTTTTAGAAATCTCTTGAACTCTTTATTGGCACCTACAAATGTTTTCCCATTATCGGAATACAATTTAGCACATTTACCTCTGCGACTAAAAAAATCTTTTAATGTAGCAAGAAAAGCATCAGATGTAAAATCTGACACAATTTCTATGTGAATCGCTTTAGACACAAAACATACAAATACACAAATATAAATTTTATGCACAATTCCTTTTCTTTGATTTTTGTACCTGATCATGAATGGGCCACAAAAATCCACACCAGAACAGTTGAACGGGTAATCTGGGACTACTCTATCACGGGGTAGATTACCCATTAGCTGAGAGGTAACAAGGGGTCGGCTTTTAAAACAGACAAGGCACTCATGCACTACTTTTCTGCATAATGAACGACCATTTAATGGCCAGAACTTTTCCCTTACATAGTGTAGAAGAGAAGAAGCACCAGTATGCAGATTCTTTCTATGGAAATGGACAATTATTTGAACAGTTAAATTATGATTTCCTGGTAAAATTGCACGATGTTTATTAACACAAGGTAAATCTGAATTACTCAGCCGGCCTCCAACTCTCAATAATCCATCACTGTCTATAAAGGAGTTTAAATTTCTAAGTTTACTATTAGGTGAGACAACTCCTTTACTTTGTAAGCTCTTAATTTCAGCCAAAAAAATCTGTTCTTGGACCATTCTGATCAGTTTAGTTTCTGCTTGGTCTATATCTGTAGCAGAAAGGGGACCACTCAATGTTAGTTTACGGTTGTTTACATTATTACTAAATCTTAACACATAACTAAATATACGAACAATTTTCATACAACTATTACTTTTACGTAACAAAGTAGATAAAATAGAAGATACACAATTAGTTGAAACACAAACACTAGATGTAATTATATCAGAACTCGAACCAATTTTCAGCTCCTTAGAATACTCGCATTCCTTAACTGGTGAGTGAGTGAGTGTATTGTTTTATGGCGCAAGAGCCAATTTTGGCTAAACTGCGCCAAACAACTTTTTAAGCATTAAAAGTATAAAAGTAGTAAAAAATGTTAATGGGTAAAATAGTAAGATCTCAATAAAAATTGGTAAAAGCTAAAGGTAATAAATTTTAGTGGGGTTTTCCCCACCAAGTCAAAAAGAAAATGTTTAGTTCGTAACCAAGTGATTTAAAATAGAATGTTACCACTTGATGGTGCTAAAACGGTTTTTTTATTGGGGTATCAAAGTTGTATTTAATAAATGAGAATGATTTGGTTTATTATAACCATCTCTCCCTTATAGGTGAAGCCATTCATATTTAAAACATATTGTGGATTCGGCTCAGGTTCATCTTCCACGTCATATATTATCATATCCTCCTCATCCGTTGTGTACTCAGTAGGTCCAGATTTTCGAGGTCTATGAGGGGCCGTCTTAATTTCTATTTTTGGTTTTATAGTGTTGGATTGGTTTTTGGGGGGACGTTTCTTTCTACGGGGCTTCGAGGTTTGATTTGCATCCTCCTGGGATGTAGCGGGTATGGTATTGGATATAGTGGTGGTCGTTTCAAGAACAGAGCATGCTGTGGATGAGGAAGATGCAGCATAGATAGATAAACTATTAGAAGTGGTGGGAGCAGTATCTATTACAGAATTAGGAGGTTGAGATTTTGAAGGCGATGCAACTGTAACAGAAGATGTGGATGGTACGAGTTCTGCCTGAGTTGACGTAGATGATTTATTAACTGCAGCGACTGAGGAAGATATAGTTGGCTTTGGAACGGAGACTAGTGGTTGTAACAATTTTAATGGTGGGCAAACTATTTTGGTAATATTTTCATCTGTTTGTGTTGTAGTGGTTGTAGTCGAGAGTTTGGTAACCTGAGCGTAGGATTGGGATAATTGTGGAGCTATTAGTTTTCGTGCTTCTAGGTATGTTAGATTTCTATTTGTTTTAATAATTTGGATTTCTTTTTCGGTTTTCCATTTTGAGCACAATTTTGAGTCTGATGGATGGGATTGGGAGCAATTAACGCATCTCAGCTCTAGAGTACAATCCGTGGAAGGATGCCTAACGGTTGCACATCTAGAACACGTCAATTGTCCTCTGCAGGCAGTTTGAGAGTGTCCGAACCTCTGGCATTTGAAACAGCGCAGAGGGTTCGGTATATATGGGCGTATTTTGCAATTTAAATATCCGGCTTTAATAGTAGTAGGTAATTTCGGACTATTGAAAGATAAAATGATATGTTTAGTAGGGAAACGTGTGGAGTTTTTGAGTATTGTAATTCTTCGGACCTGGGTAACACCCTGGTCAGAAAGTCCCTCGAGTATTTCTCCTTCTGAAGCGTATAAAAGGTCAGGCTCGGATATGACACCACGACAAGAGTTCAATGATTTGTGGGGAGTAACTGTTAAAGCAGAGTCTATAAATGTTTTTGCCAGCAAGAAAGATTTTGTTTGGAGTGCAGATATGGTTTCTATTAATAAGTCCCCAGAACGTAATTTCTTCACAGATTTCGGGTTTCCACCTATTCCTTGAAGGGCCTTCTGTATTGCAAAGGGAGATTTCCGTGACATTTCATTGTTGGGTATTGATAGAAGTAAAAATCGAGAATGCGTAGCAATAATATCAATGGCATTTGTGTGTGATATGAGGTCTTTACCATCCATCGGTTGAGCCGCATGAGTTGGGTAGGGTGGGTTGGGGGTTTTAAAAAATGCGTTTTGAGTTTTTTCCTGAATTTTACTTATTTTGATTTTTTTTTAGAAAGGAGGAGGAGAATTCCTTTTGATTCTCAGAGGACTAGTTTGGCAGGGCTTGCCCTAGAGTCAGCAACCAGTAGTGGCCTCGGGAGAGCCCCCCGCTCTGCAATGCAGGACCCCATCCAGGCACCACCTGGAGCTACAAGACAGGCGGGATTATACACCAGCTGATAGAGCAGCCAGAACATGCTGGTTCGGCTGTCCCGGGCTCCTGTACTATCTGGCGGCCTGAGACGCAAAACTCAGCTTTTCTCTTGTACCCTCTACATGGCCGCTTCCTCCAAGACCCCACCTCACTAGTCCAAATGTCCTCAATTGTTCAAAACCCCGCTCCAAGTGCCAGTTTTCCCAGGGAGCAGTCCGTTGTGTCATCATACCAAAAGTGAAAAAACATCAGACACAACTTCATTCCACTCAGTCCTGGTCTGCCACAGGACTTCGTGGCAGAAAAATAAAGATAAGAAGTTGAACACAAAAAAAAATCAATAATCGAACATAAAAGAAGCAACAAAATCAAAATATGGAAAAAATATAAGAAAATCAAATGAAAAAGAACATAGTATAAAATGGAAACCATAAAACGGTAGTAAAAAATATCAATTTTTTTTACCAGAAAAAGAAAGATGGAACAAAGTTCATTGTTGAGTGTAGATCTGTGGTCTGGACGTGAAAAGAAGAAAAAAGAGAAACTGGAATGGCAAGAAAGAGGGCCGAAAATAGGGAAGGATCACTAGGGTTCCCCGGGTTCGTGAAGCCCGTGTTTACCAAAGACAGTAAACCCCTAGGGAGAAGGTAAAGATCACTAGGGAACCTCGGGAGCGTGAAACCCGTACTCACCTAAAGAAGGTGAGCCCCCTGAGGGGATTCCTTAACTGGTGACAAACTTGTTTCTTCACTTGACAACTTACCTTTTTCAAGGAATTGTGGACCATGCCACCATAACCTTAAATTTGGAAGGTCACAAGGGCGCAATCCTCGAGACACAATATCTGCTGGGTTGAGAACAGATGGCACATGGTTCCACTGGAATCCTTCAGTCAATTCTTGCACCTTGGTGACACGATTGGCCACGAAGGTTTTTAAACGATTGGCAGGTGTATTTAACCATGCCAATGCAATAGTTGAATCCATATGTAGCACAATATCACTTATGTTTAACCTCAAGGTGGAGTGTATTTTCTTGACGAGTTGAGCTAATAAAACACAGGCACAAAGCTCGAGTCAAGGTATGGAAATAACTCG
Source organism: Trichonephila clavipes (assembly GCA_019973935.1). Lineage (NCBI taxonomy): Eukaryota > Metazoa > Arthropoda > Arachnida > Araneae > Nephilidae > Trichonephila > Trichonephila clavipes. The sequence continues at coordinate 60,093 of BMAU01020692.1, read as the reverse complement.
AATTGGTGCAACACGAGATTTTCTGTCAAGAATGCTCACTTTGGCAGAACCGTTGTGAAGAAAACACTATAGGTAAACGACCGCTCCGTAGGCCGCTTCAGATGCATCCGCAAATCCTTGGAGAACGATTCTAACATTATTGTCAGCCATAATAAATCTGTTAATTTTCGCTTCCTCGATACATTTTAATGTTGTCACAAATTCTCTCCACTCGTTGGCAATTGAATTAGGCAACACATCATCCCAATCCAGTTTACATTGCCATAATTGCTGCAGAAACACCTTTGCTTTCGCAATCACTGGGCCTAAGAAACCCAAAGGGTCGTATAGCTTAGCAATTACACTTAAAACTTCACGTTTTGTATATATATGTTTAGCTGAAACAGATATCTTAAACGCAAAACAATCTTCAAATGGCTTCCAACTGATTCCCAATGTCTTCACAGATAAGTCAATGTCAGTAGAAAATGAATGTTCAACGTCTGATGACAACGAACTATTTAATAACTAAGGAGAATTAGATGACCACTTATGAAGGTTCATTCCAAAAGATTGCAGGGCGTCTTTCAGTTGCGATTGCAATTGTTGAGCAGTCTCCAAATCCGGCGCTCCGCTCACAATATCATCCATGTAGGTATCATACAGTCGGTCGAAAAAATAGTTGAGCACCGTGACCCTTTCAAAAAATGATGTGAAATGGAAAACGACCTTTTTCGAAACGAAAACAATCTTTGTTGGAACGAAAACGACCTTTGTTGAAACCATCTCACTTGAAATAAATCATGAAAATTATCTCATTTGAAACCATCTCATTTGAATTGAAAACCATTTGAATTGAACACTATCTCATTTGAATTGAAAACCATCTCACTTGAAATGAAACCATCTCATTTGAATTGAAAATAATCTCATTTGAATTGAAAATCATCTCATTTAAATTGAAAATCATCTCATTTGAATTGAAAACCATTTCATTTGAAACCCTCTCATTTGAAACGAAAATCATTTCATTTGAAACAAAAACCATCTCATTTAAATCGAAAACCATCTCATTTAAATCGAAAACCATCTCATTTAAATCGAAAACCATCTCATTTAAGTCAAAAACCATCTCATTCAAATCAAAAACCATCTCATTTAAATCAAAAACCATCTCATTTAAATCAAAAACAATCTCATTTGAATTGAAACCCTCTCATTTGAATCGATATCAACACCGTATTTTGGTTCCCCCCTTTTCGTTTCAAATGACTCTTTTTACATGACTCTTGTCCCTTTCCCCCCTACTTTTTATCCAAACCTTGCCTTTCCGATCCAAAAGGAACGTTCAAAGGGCTCTTTTTGTATGACTAGGGTCTACTTTTTCATCAAAACGTTGTATTTACGGTCGCGATTCCATTATCTTTCAAATTTCTCCTGAGAACGTTCAAAGGGCTCTTTTGTATGACTCTTGTCTACATTTTAATCCAAACGTTGTGTTTAGGGTCTCGATTCAATTATCTCTCAAAGTTCTCCTGAGAACGATGGATAATGCACAATATAAAATTTTTCAGATTTCTCCCAAAAATATTTTAGCACGGGGCGAGAGAAAATTTTTCGTTCCATCCCAGAGAGACAATTTAGACAGGGGCATCGTCAAATGAAATGTATGCATCGTGAAGGGGTCAAATGAAATGGAGGCATCGTGAAGGGGTCAAATGAAATTGAGGCATCGTGAAGGGGTCCAATAAAATGAATGCATCTTGGTGAGAAATGATGCCAATTTAACGAGACAAGCCCTCCTATCTCGGTGAGAAAACAGAGAATATGCCCACTCTACGAGACAAGCCCTCTCATCTGGGTGTGATAAGAAGACGAGACACACAATAGGTAAGTTTAATCTATATTATTCCAATCTTGGTGTATTTAATACTCTAATGAGGTCATGTGAAACGATTCCTATTGACTGGTGCATGTCGTAATAAAGTTTTAAAAAAGATGCCATCCAATGTTGGCATATTGCGTGTCTTGAAAAAAGGGGGACCGAGTCGACTGGTGTGTCGACTCGATTCCCCTTTTTTCGGTAAAATTTTTTTTTGACTCATCTACTAAATGAACCGTCTGTCTTTTGCATTCAGCCTGCAGCTTGTTAAAATGCTGCAGGTATCGTGCAAATCGATACGATTTCACCATGGTGCACTCGGAAATGTCCTCGTGTACCTCATCGTGCAGGTGGTCAGGCAGGCTGCGGTCAATCAAATCCCGGAAATGGGGCAATATTTACAGGTTGATCGTAAAAAGTCCCAGCTTTTCAAAACCTTTCCGCTGATCAGAGCTCTTGACGACGATGAGGCTTCTGTTTCCTTGAGCCAGGTGACAAAACTTGCCCCGGAAGCAGAAATCCAGGTATTAGAGAGGTACAGATCCAGGCAGGTGGCTCTTTAAGCTGAGCCGTTCGTTAATGTAACGGTTGGCCCTGCTGTCTTTGTCTGTCGTGAGGAGGTTGGAGTGGTTCACCGTGAGGCAAATTACTTTTGGATCTGTGCCATCCTCCGGAATGCTGGCAATGGACAGTTCGATCGGCACAGGCTGGCCACCATGGTGAAACACGTTGGCATGGGCAAAAAACGCTAGAGGATACATGTTGCTGAGTGAGAATGCCTCTTTTGGCTGAGCGCTCGCCTTTTATACTCTGCTGGGTCACGTGAATCGATTCCTATTGGCTGATGCTTTTCCAACTTTGAATCACCAGACATTTATGGCATCCAACAGCACGAATTAGCGCCAAGGTTCCACCATACAGATGAATCCAATCTTGTTGCATCAAACCGCACAAGGTTCCACCATACAGATGAATCCATCAAACAGCACGATTCAGCAAAAGTTTTTAAAATGTGCATTTAAATCTTGGTACATTATTTGACCCGAAAAAAGGGGGACCGAATCGACTGTTGTGGCTATTCGATCCCCCTTTTTCCGGGCCAATGTCCATTTACTGTGTCAATACCGACACTTTGTAGCTCCATTCAGCATGCAGCTTATTAAACTGCTGCAGGTATTTGGCAAATTGATACGATTTTAGCATGGTGCAGCTCGACATGTCCTCTTCCTCGTGCACACCCTCATGCACGGGGTCGGGAAAAGTTCCATCGCAAATCTCTTTGAATTTCGGCAGGTTCTCCAGGCCATGGCATACAGTCCGAGCTCTTGAAGCATTTTTTGTTGTTCTAATCCTTTAACCACCATCAGGCCCCTGTTGCCTCGGGCCAGCTGACTAAACTTGCCCCTCACGCAAAAGGGCAGGTATTCCACGGGCACACTCTTGGGTAACGGGTGGTGTACCAGACGAAGACGGGCATTCTCTTGGCAGTTGGATCGAAAATATTTGGGCTTGGATGTTTGCCCGGCATGATTCACGGTGATGCACATCACCTCGGGATCGCTGCCATCCCTGGGAATCGTGGCAATGGACAATTCGATGGGCACTGGCTTGCCCTCGTGATGAAACACGTTGGCATGCGCAAAATAGTCGGGTTGACTCAACACAGAGATGTTGCTTCAAACAGCAGAATGATGCGAGTGGCGGGTGGCTCGCTTTATATATGGTCGAGGAGCGTGACGTCAGACGGCATTCCATGGGCCAAACTTTTTTCATGCGAGCGCTGCACGTGTTTTTCCAAAGCCCGCTTCCAAGGTTGGAAACCCACGATGCGCCAAGGAACAGGATCGTCTCGATGCATTTCCCAATCGTCCAACCACGTCAACCATTTCATGTATACGTCTGCGACTCGAGAGCAGTCTGTAAAATCCACACTGTACGCATCCGTCATATGAGGTTGATACGCCTCCCAAACTCGGTGAGAGGGAGGACGACCCACTTGAAAGAATCTCAACTCGACCCCTTGGTCCCAGATCAGATCCAAATGACTCGTAAACACAATGACTCTTTTTCCAAACGACCGAGGAATGTGCACTCCAAAGTTGGGTTCAAACTGGATGGTATAAGGATAGTCTGGCTCGTAATACGTGACTCGATCCGGCCATCGACCCAGGTTTCAAAAGACGATAGTGGTGCGCTGTCGACACTGGTCCAAAAAGTGTTGTACCGAAACCATTTTCTTACATGCTCTTGTCTCCAAGCTTGGTATTTTTTTGGACAAAAAAATGAGACTCTTTTCTGGTAAACATTAAATTTATTTACAATATTTACAAGATAATATTTACACTATTTAGAAAAAATAATTACATGCAAGGCAAACAATTGCGTATAGACAGATTCAACGGTTTAATTACTTTGAACCCAGTAGTGTTTTTCACTTTATTTTTCATTCGGGACATGGTCAAGTCCATGGGGGCTTCTTGTTGTTCTATGGCCAACCCTGCTTCAAAATGGTCCAAAAGCGAGATGAGTGAGTGAGTGAGTGAGTGAATTTAGGGGTTAATGGCGCAAGAGCCAAACCTGGCTATACTGCGCCAAACATTCGTTAAAATATTAAAATGTTTAATAAAATGTGTAAAAAGACTGAAAAAACGGTAAAAGTTCAAATCACGTATGACTTGTTTTCAAATAAGAAAAGCAAACAAGTCAGACAAGATCTAAAAACAAAAGTATTAAAAAAAATCAGGAAAAAATTTATTTGAAAAAAGTTGAAACAGTTCATGTCAATAAAAAATAGTCACTTTTTATATTTCGTGGGGGTTATACATGTATATTTCGCAATAACCTTTTTTGATTCTCCTACAGTACTGCCATTTTTCGGAGATTCTATCTCTTCTCCCATGTCGTATACAATGGTGTCTTCCTCGTCTGTTGTATATTCCACAGAAGCTGGCTTTCTGGGCCTATGTTGAGCCATCTTAATCTCAAATACTGTGTCCTTCATTTTTTTCAGTATTTCTTTTTTTCGTTTTCTCGCTCGGACTTTTGAGATTTTCTTGGTATCCTGTATATTAGATGCAGAGGGTGGTTGAATAACAGAGTTGGACGAGGAAGTGGGTATGATTGGGGAAGATGTTCCAATAGGGGTAAACATATCATTAGTGGAAGGTGCGTCATTAGATGTTGGAATAGGTGGTTGAGACTCTGAGTAAGCAGTTGGTATGGAAGAGGTGGATAGTAAGAGTTGGGCTTGGGTTGAAGATGATGATCTGGAAACATTAGGAGTGGATATTGATGCATTTGGCTTTGGTTTGGATGAAAATGGTTCAAGTAATTTCAGAGGTGAACATTTTATTTTCGTTATATTTTCATCTGTTCGAGTAGAACTGTTTTTATTAGAGGATTTGGCAGCTTGAGCATAAGTTTGAGATGATTGTGGGACTATTAGTTTACGTGCGTCCGGATAAGAAATATTTTTATTGGCTTTTATTTCTTGTATCTTTTTTTCTAAGTTCCATTTAGGACATATTTTAGAATCTGATGGATGAGACTGGGCACAATTAACACATTTCGGCTCTAGAGTACAATCCGTGGAAGAATGCCCAACGGAGGCACATCTAGAGCATGTTAATTGACCACGGCACGAAGTTTGGGAGTGACCGAACCTCTGGCACTTAAAACAGCGCAGAGGATTCGGAATGTATGGACGGATTTTACAGTTTAAATAACCAGCTTTTATTGTTTGAGGTAGTGTGGGGCTGCTAAAAGTTAAAATTAAGTGCTTAGTCGGTATAATAGCTGTATCCTTTTTTATTGTTATTCTTCTGACCTGAATGACCCCCTGATTGGAGAATCCTTCAAGGATTTCCGCTTCAGAGGTAGTCAAAAGGTCAGTTTCAGAGATGACTCCACGGGATGTGTTTAACGATTTATGTGGAATTATATTCACAGGTGAATCGAGAAATGTTTTCGCAAGTAGGAAAGACTTTGTCTGCGTAGAAGAACTGGTTTCAACAAGTAGATCACCGGATCGCAATCTTTTAACGGATTTCGGTTCTCCACCTATTCCTTTCAGAGCTTTATGTATTGTAAATGGTGATTTAATAGACAGGGCATTGTTAGGTAAGGAAATTAACAAAAATCTAACACGTTGAGCAGTTTCGTCGATTGAAAGGTTGGGCAATACAAGGCCTTTACCCTGGCACAGCAAACTTGGATCCATATGCGTACAAAAAAAAATCTTCATTCTGGCGTGCCTCCACCCACCACGGAGTCCAACAAGGAGGCAGTGTGCCGGTCATCTGGCAAAACCAGGCACGGCGCTTACCTGAAGTACACCCAGAATATAATGCTACAGCATCAGGGCGAGGATCCAACGGGTAAACCCGACACCCCCTTACCTGCAGCACTAACCCTACAGCAGTGTCTCTTCGGGGACTCCGAAGAGAGTACCACCAGCCGATTGACAGGGAGCGGGCTCACTCCTGCCACCCGTCACCAGCGAAGCGTGGGCCAAAGGTATTCCCAGGACACCATTTTCCTCCTTACGGGACGCCGCACACGGCAAACATGGTCAGAAAACCAACGGTGTTAGTCAAAAACAAATAAAGCAACACAAATCAAAAGATTCAAAGAAATATACGAAAAACAAACTAAATGAACGGAACACAAGATGTAAATCAAAATATGTTAATAAAAATAGAAGTTTTTTTCAGTGGAAAAAACTAAATTTGAACAATGTTCATTTAGTAAAATGGGTCTGTGGTCTTGACCGGAAAAGAAGAAAGGAAATTTGGATGGCAAGATAAAGGGCCGAAAATAGAGAAGGTTCACTAGGGTTCCCCGGGTTCGTGAAGCCCGTGTTTACCAAAGACAGTAAACCCCTAGGAGATAGAAAAAGATCACTTGGGCACCTCGGGAGCGTGAAACCCGTACTCACCTAAAGAAGGTGAGCCCCCTGAGGGGAAAAAGCGAGATGAGATCATTACTCTCGTCAAACAGGAAAGGCACCGTGTCCAGCACCTGAGGTTCTTGAATATGAGCCGAGGGAATCCCTCGGTGCAAATAGTCTCCAAATACGGACGACATGATTTGATCTATGGAAGAGTCATCCGTAAGGGTCGGCTCCAAAGTCTCGACCATAGGTGGATCTGGTAAAAGGATTTGAGATGTTGTCTGCTCAGGTGGATCTGGTAAAAGGATCTGAGGGGTTGTCTGCTCAGGCGGCTCTGGAATACTCACAGATTGAGGGGTGGACAAGGCAGTGGAAGGTTTGATAATCATCACAGGAGGCACAGAAGGTCTGATGATGGGTGTGATAATCACTCTTTTCTTTTTGGACAAAGGCGCAGGCTGTTGTTTCAAATGCCTTTTGTTTGTCTCGGCCGGTACATGAGCCGGAGTCGGAGGTGGTAGCTTGTAGGCCTTTTTTCGAAGCGTTTCCTTTGTCTAAAATCCCCCAGGTTAAATCCATTCTCCATGAGCTGGGGGAGAATCATTTCGGGGATAATGTCCAAACCAAACATTGTCTTTTGCACCATCAACAAGATGAAACGGGTTCCAGCCGGGATCGGGTACGCCGTGTGGGGTTCCAACACCATTCGATGATAGAGCATCTGGTCAAACGGTTCAAAGCTCCTCCGAAACAAATTGGGATTGGCTCGACACCTGAGACTGGACGACGGAAATTCATAAATCAGCATGGGCACGTGGGTCGTTTGAATCAGGCGAATCTCGCCCGACTTTACCGTTCGGAAGCCAAACGTAGTCTTTTTTCACAAAAAACATGTTGTTGTAAATGTACACCATCCTCTTGTCGGTATTTTTCAGGATTCGATCGGGATTTTTAACATTCCTTTGGAGATTTTCTCCCACAAGACATCATCGGGCCTGAATTCGTTCACGTGCTTGGCCTCCAAAATGGCACGCTTGAAATTATCCAACAGCGTCTTTTTCTGGTACCAATTGTCTTTGCAAAAGAAGACAAACACCCGTTTCGTGTTGGATCCTGATAAATGATGCAAGCCCGAACGTGTCCCTGCCGAGCGGCATATTCCAAGGCGTCGGGTTTCTCGGGCAGCGTCACGGGCATCACGGTCGTGGAAATGTGCTCGGGAAAGGCATTAATTTGATCCATCGTGCACTAAAGCGAAGCGTCGACTGATACGAAGCGTCGAGACGCGTCTTCTTTTATACGTTCAAACAGGATGTTGGTGGAGTCATCAGTAACCAATCAAGAGTGAAAAATGGGATTGATGGGTTGATGGAGAATGGCACACATGCCTTGCACGGCAATCCAACGATGACAGGTGGTCTGATTACAAAACGGACATCGCCCCAGCTCACGTCCATTGGAATTTAACAACATCACAGGGGTTCCCTTGAAGGGGCTCGAGGAGCTCCAACTGGCTTGAATGTCCTTAAAGGTTTGTTTGGAATGTTGGTCAGTGACACAAACGGTACCGACATTGAGATAGTGTAAAAATTTAAACAGTTCGTGGGGACATTGCCGATCCATGGAATACGAGACGACTCCGTTGGTCAGCGTGAAACCACTGTTTCTAATACACAACACGGCCAAACCTTGGCTGTGGAAAAAGACTTGGGCATTTTCCTGGGAAGTGGGCATCAATTGTTGTGCATAAGGGGGTCTTTGAAACACTCTGGGTTTGAAATGATGCCTTTGATACGGGGGCCTGAAATTGGGTCTCTTGTACAACCTGGGATCTCGTGGCCTTGGTTCCTCGTGCCATCGTTTCTCATTCCTTCGTTCTTCATTCTCCTCATTCCTTCGTTCCTTGGATCGTGGAGAACGATGAATGACGGAATGAACCTTCTTGACATGGGCCTTTTTGGTAGGTGGATCAAGTGATTTAGAAACCATGGGCGATTTAGAAACAATGGGTGGATCCACGGGTTCTTTCAAAGGTGACTCGGGAACCTTAGATTGTTCCATGGGATCCTTCAAAGATGACTCGGAAACGGTATATTGCTCCACGGGAGGTAACGAATCATAAATAATATCTTCAGAGGCTTCATGGGATGGAGAAGCCAATGGAGTCGGTGGCAAAGGTGAAACTGGTGTTGGCACACTAAACATGTCAATAAAATCATTATAGTCTGGCGAATTCATTTTTGCCGCAATGAGTATCATGAGATGAGCCAGATCTTCTAAACTACAATAAAAAAAAATTTTTTTTAATAAGGTTGTAATCATTTTCCAAGTCATTGATGAATGCCATCAAGTTTAGTCTGAAAATTTGCGAGTAAACGAGAAAGTTGAGAGAGAGCTGAAGGAGGTCGAGATAATCTTTTTACTCGACTGTTCCAACGCCATGGATTGGAAGTGATTCTGTCCACTCTTTTTCCCTGTAATAATACCCTTTTCAATATTTTATTTTCGCGTGACATACCTTGCAACTCATTTTCTTTGGTTTTCAAGTCATTTTCTTTGGTTTTCCACTCTTGTTCTTTGGTTTTCAATATATCCTTTTCCCTTTGAATCAGGTCATTTTTCTCTTTCATTAAGTCTCTTTTCTTTGAATCAGGTCATTTTTCTCTTTCATCTTGTTGAGTTTGGTAATTAACATCACCGCTTGGTCCATGGCACATTCTTGTTTTGCAGTTTCAATTTCATTCATGATATTTTGTTGTTTGCGAGACAACACGTACATTTTGTCTCTAATCCTTTGAAATGAATCCTTTCTCCCGCTATTTTCTTCCTTCAAATATAGTTTTTTGTTACCGTATAGATGCAAACATAGAGGGGTCCATTCCTCCGTTTCCTCGTAACGCGAATGAAAGGGAATTACACAATTTAAAAATTTCCAGCCCGTCACATGGATCGGCACACTCCATTTGAAATTTCCCCACTCGTCAGATGTACGTTTAATCATCTTTTCCCAACTAGACACATTTTTATGGACCACCTGCTCCCACAGTAATTTTTTTCCTTATCCCTCCTGGGAACAGAGTACACAGAGAGGCAATGTTGTGCGGGTGCAAGGGTCGATTGATGTGAAAATGGGACCATTGTTCTAGATTCATCAAATTGTCTGGAATGTCGCCCTTGTCAGACGACGATTTCGGTTGACTCACGTACATTATAACTCGCACAAGATGAAAGGCGCTTTTAATCTTGATGCATTTCTTGGTACGACCGCTGTTTGGAAATTTATAACGCATTTTTTCTTCCCAAATGTTTTCAAAAAAACTCTCTGGTTTGCATGCCAAAACCATGTGTCGATGTTGTATTTTACCCTTTTCATTCACCAATCGAATCGCACAGACACCAAAAGGGTAAAATGACACATTGATCCCGAATTGTTTCCATTTCCCGGCCAAAAGTCTCAAAAATATCATGTTTTACCGAAATGTGAAACCACTCCAAGTCTCCCTTCAGATAACGTTCAACTATTCCCCAAACATCTTTTCCCAAGCCACATTGAAATTCTATCCCCTCTTCCCACATTTCAGGTTTTTCAAACATGGAATCATAAAAAAAAACTACACTATTCAATTTCCGAAGGCCAGCCATGTCCCGAGGATTGGATTGAAAGTGTTAACATTCACACGTTTCTACCTCTATTTCCTCTACAATATCCTCCTCTTTTTCCTCCAGAATGGCTGAGAAATCTTTTTCATTCGTTACGAAAAGCTTCAAACATGGCACGATGTTATTCACATTGACGGAAAGATGCTTTTCTCCGTAATTCCATTGTCGACGTCCAAAACAAAAAAATGCATTGCTTACGAGAATCCAATGTATGTGTTTTAGGGGCATGATTATAATAAAAGTGTTTTAATGTCATGGGCTCCAGACATTCAGGGCAACACATGGGATCGTTTGAATGGTTATGAAGATGCCTAAAAAAAGTCGTAAAAGATTTAATCATGTCTGATTGTATTATTGTGATTAAAAAGACCAAGCCCCCAAACCGTCTACAACTTTAAACCGTACAAGTTAAAAAAAAATAATTTTTTTAATAAAATTATATATTATATAAAAATATTATATTATATAAATATATATATATATATATATATATATATATTATATAAAAATATTATATTATATAAATATATATATATATATATTATATATATATATATTATATATATAATATATATAATATATATATATATAATATATATATATAACATATATAATATATATATATTATATATATATAACATATATATTATATAAATATTATATATATATATGTAATATATATATATATAATATATATATATATATATATATATATAATATATATATAATATATATATATAGTATATATATATAATATATATATAAATATATATATATATAAAATATATATAATATATGTATATATATTATATATATATATTATATATATATATACATTTCAAACCCAGAGTGTTTCAAAGACCCCCTTATGCACAACAATTGATGCCCACTTCCCAGGAAAATGCCCAAGTCTTTTTCCACAGCCAAGGTTTGGCCGTGTTGTGTATTAGAAACAGTGGTTTCACGCTGACCAACGGAGTCGTCTCGTATGCCATGGATCGGCAATGTCCCCACGAAATGTTTAAATTTTTACACTATCTCAATGTCGGTACCGTTTGTGTCACTGACCAACATTCCAAACAAACCTTTAAGAACATTCAAGCCAGTTGGAGCTCCTCGAGCCCCTTCAAGCGAACCCCTGTGATGTTGTTAAATTCCAATGGACGCCAGCTGGGGCAATGTCTGTTTTGTAATCAGACCACCTGTCATCGTTGGATTGACGTGCAAGGCATGTGTGCCATTCTCCATCAACCCATCAATCCCATTTTTCACTCTTGATTGGTTACTGATGACTCCACCAACATCCTGTTTGAACGTATAAAAGGAGACGCGTCTCGACGCTTCGTATCAGTCGACGCTTCGCTTTAGTGCACGATGGATCAAATTAATGCCTTTCCCGAGCACATTTTCACGACCGTGATGCCCGTGACGCTGCCCGAGAAACCCGACGCCTTGGAATATGCCGCTCGGCAGGGACACGTTCGGGCTTGCATCATTTATCAGGATCCAACACGAAACGGGTGTTTGTCTTCTTTTGCAAAGACAATTGGTAACAGAAAAAGACGCTGTTGGATAATTTCAAGCGTGCCATTTTGGAGGCCAAGCACGTGAACGAATTCAGGCCCGATGATGTCTTGTGGGAGAAAATCTCCAAAGGACTGTTGAGAAATCCCGATCGAATCCTGAAAAATACCGACAAGAGGATGGTGTACATTTACAACAACATGTTTTTTGTGAAAAAAGACTACATTTGGCTTCCGAACGGTAAAGTCGGGCGAGATTCGCCTGATTCAAACGACCCACGTGCCCATGCTGATTTATGAATTTCCATCGTCCAGTCTCAGGTGTCGAGCCAATCCCAATTTGTTTCGGAGGAGCTTTGAACCGTTTGACCAGATGCTCTATCATCGAATGGTGTTGGAACCCCACACGGCGTACCCGATCCCGGCTGGAACCCGTTTCATCTTGTTGATGGTGCAAAAGACAATGTTTGGTTTGGACATTATCCCCGAAATGATTCTCCCCCAGCTCATGGAGAATGGATTTAACCTGGGGGATTTTAGACAAAGGAAACGCTTCGATCAAAAGGCCTACAAGCTACCACCTCCGACTCCGGCTCATGTACCGGCCGAGACAAACAAAAGGCATTTGAAACAACAGCCTGCGCCTTTGTCCAAAAAGAAAAGAGTGATTATCACACCCATCATCAGACCTTCTGTGCCTCCTGTGATGATTATCAAACCTTCCACTGCCTTGTCCACCCCTCAATCTGTGAGTATTCCAGAGCCGCCTGAGCAGACAACCCCTCAGATCCTTTTACCAGATCCACCTGAGCAGACAACATCTCAAATCCTTTTACCAGATCCACCTATGGTCGAGACTTTGGAGCTGACCCTTACAGATGACTCTTCCATAGATCAAATCATGTCGTCCGTATTTGGAGACTATTTGCACCAAGGGATTCCCTCGGCTCATATTCAAGAACCTCAGGTGCTGGACACGGTGCCTTCCCTGTTTGACGAGAGTAATGATCTCATCTCGTTTTTGGACCATTTTGAAGCAGGGTTGGCCATAGAACAACAAGAAGCCCCCATGGACTTGACCATGTCCCGAATGAAAAATAAAGTGAAAAACACTACTGGGTGCAAAGTAATTGAACCGTTGAATCTGTCTATACGCAATTGTTTGCCTTGCATGTAATTATTTTTTTTTGTAAATAGTGTAAATATTATCTTGTAAATATTGTAAATAAATTTAATTTTTACCAGAAAAGAGTCTCATTTTTTTGTCCAAAAAATACCAAGCTTGGAGACAAGAGCATGTAAGAAAATGGTTTCGGTACAACACTTGTTGGACCAGTGTCGACAGCGCACCACTATCGTCTTTGGAAACCTGGGTCGGTGGCCGGATCGAGTCACGTATTACGAGCCAGACTATCCTTATACCATCCTGTTTGAACCCAACTTTGGGGTGCACATTCCTCGGTCGTTTGGAAAAACAGTCATTGTGTTTACGAGTCATTTGGATCTGACCTGGGACCAAGGGGTCGAGTTGAGATTCTTTCAAGAGGGTCGTCCTCGTTCTCACCGAGTTTGGGAGGCGTATCAGCCTCAAACTACGGATGCGTACAGTGTGGGTTTGACAGACTGCCCTCGAGTCGCAGACGTGTACGTAAAAAGGTTGACGTGGTTGGACGATCGTGAAATGCATCGAGACGATCCTGTGCCTTGGCGCATCGTGGGTCTCCAACCTTGGTAGCGGGCTTTGGAACAACACGTGCAGCGCTCGCATTAAAAGGCTTTGGCCCATGGAATGCTCTCTGACGTCACGCTCCTTGACCATATATAAAGCGAGTCACCCACCACTCGCATCATTCTGCTGTTTGAAGCAACATGTCTGTGTTGAGTCAACCCGCCTATTTTGCGCATGCCAACGTGTTTCATCACGAGGGCAAGCCAGTGCCCATCGAATTGTCCATTGCCACGATTCTCAGGGATGGCAGCGATCCCGAGGTGATGTGCATCACCGTGAATCATGCCGGGCAAACATCCAAGCCCAAAGATGTTCGATCCAACTGCCAAGAGAATGCCCGTCTTCGTCTGGTACACCACCCGTTACCCAAGAGTGTGCCCGTGGAATACCTGCCCTTTTGCGTGAGGGGCAAGTTTAGTCAGCTGGCCCGAGGCAACAGGGGCCTGATGGTGGTCAAAGGATTAGAACAACAAAAATGTTTCAAGAGTTTGGACTGTATGCCATGGCCTGGAGAACCTGCCGAAATTCAAAGACATTTGCGATGGAACCTTTCCCGACCCCGTGCATGAGGGTGTGCACGAGGAAGAGGACATGTCGAGCTGCACCATGCTAAAATCGTATCAATTTGCCAAATACCTGCAGCAGTTTAATAAGCTGCATGCTGAATGGAGCTACAAAGTGTCGGTATTGACACAGTAAATGGACATTGGCCCGGAAAAGGGGGGATCGAATCGACACAACAGTCGATTCGGTCCGCCTTTTTCGGGTCAAATAATGTACCAAGATTGAAATGCACATTTTAAAAACTTTTGCTGAATCGTGCTGTTTGATGGATTGATCTGTATGGTGGAACCTTGTGCTGTTTGATGCAACAAGATTGGATTCATCTGTATGGTGGAACCTTGGCGCTAATTCGTGCTGTTGGATGCCATAAATGTCTGGTGATTCAAAGTTGGAAAAGCATCAGCCAATAGGAATCGATTCATGTGACCCAGCAGAGTATAAAAGGCGAGCGCTTAGCCACCAGAGACATTCTCACTCAGCAACATGTATCCTCTAGCGTTTTTTGCCCATGCCAACGTGTTTCACCATGGTGGCCAGCCTGTGCCAATCGAAATGTCCATTGCCAGCATTCCGGAGGATGGCAGAGATCCAAAAGTAATATGCCTCACGGTGGACCACTCCAACCTCCTCACGACAGACAAAGACAGCAGGGCCAACCGTTACATTAACGAACGGCTCAGCTTAAACAGCCACCTGCCTGGATCTGTACCTCTCGAATACCTGGATTTCTGCGTCCGGGGCAAGTTTTGTCACCTGGCCCAAGGAAACAGAAGCCTCATCGTCGTCAAGGGCTCGGATCAGCGGAAAATTTTTGAAAAGCTGGGACTTTTTACGATCAACCTGTAAATATTGCCCCATTTCCGGGATTTGAATGACCGCAGCCTGCCTGACCACCTGCACGATGAGGTACACGAGGACTTCAACATTTCCGAGTGCACCATGGTGAAATCGTATCGATTTGCACGATACCTGCAGCATTTTAACAAGCTGCAGGCTGAATGCAAAAGACAGACGGTTCATTTAGTAGATGAGTCAAAAAAATTTTACGAAAAAAGGGGGAATCGAGTCGACACACCAGTCGACTCGGTCCCCCTTTTTTCAAGACACGCAATATGCCAACATTGGATGGCATCTTTTTTAAAACTTTATTACGACATGCACCAGTCAATAGGAATCGTTTCACATGACCTCATTAGAGTATTAAATACACCAAGATTGGAATAATATAGATTAAACTTACGTATTGTGTCGTCTTCTTATCACACCCAGATGAGAGGGCTTGTCTCGTAGAGTGGGCGTATTCTCTGTTTTCTCACCGAGATAGGAGGGCTTGTCTCGTTAAATTGGCATCATTTCTCACCAAGATGCATTCATTTTATTGGACCCCTTCACGATGCCTCAATTTCATTTGACCCCTTCACGATGCCTCCATTTCATTTGACCCCTTCACGATGCATACATTTCATTTGACATGATTAAATTTCATTTGTGGATGCCCCTGTCTGAATTGTCTCTCTGGGATGGAATGAAAAATTTTCTCTCGCCCCGTGCTAAAATATTTTTGCGAGAAATCTGAAAAATTTTATATTGTGCATTATCCATCGTTCTCAGGAGAACTTTGAGAGATAATTGAATCGAGACCCTAAACACAACGTTTGGAATAAAATGTAGACAAGAGTCATACAAAAGAGCCCTTTGAACGTTCTCAGGAGAAATTTGAAAGATAATGGAATCGAGACCGTAAATACAACGTTTTGATGAAAAAGTAGACCCTAGTCATACAAAAAGAGCCCTTTGAACGTTCCTTTTGGATCGGAAAGGCAAGGTTTGGATAAAAAGTAGGGGGAAAAGGGACAAGAGTCATGTAAAAAGAGTCGTTTGAAACGAAAAGGGGGGAACCAAAATACGGTGTTGATATCGATTCAAATGAGAGGGTTTCAATTCAAATGAGATGGTTTTTGATTTAAATGAGATGGTTTTCGATTTAAATGAGATGGGTTTCGATTTAAATGAGATGGTTTTTGATTTAAATGAGATGGTTTTTGATTTAAATGAGATGGTTTTCGATTTAAATGAGATGGGTTTCGATTTAAATGAGATGGTTTTCAATTTAAATGAGATGGTTTTTGATTTAAATGAGATGGTTTTCGATTTAAATGAGATGGTTTTCTTTTCAAATGAAATGATTTTCGTTTCAAATGAGAGGGTTTCAAATGAAATGGTTTTCAATTCAAATGAGATGATTTTCAATTTAAATGAGATGATTTTCAATTAAAATAAGATGATTTTCAATTCAAATGAGATGATTTTTTTAATTTAAATGAGATGATTTTCAATTAAAATAAGATGATTTTCAATTTAAATGAGATGGTTTCATTTCATTGGTTTCATTTCAATGAGATGGATTCATTTCAATTTCAAGTGAGATGGTTTTCAATTCAAATGAGATAGTTTCAATTCAAATGAGATGGTTTCAAATGAGATAATTTTCATGATTCATTTCAAGTGAGATGGTTTCAACAAAGGTCGTTTTCGTTCCAACAAAGATTGTTTTCGTTTCAAAAAAGGTCGTTTTCCATTTCACATCATTTTTTGAAAGGGTCACGGTGCTCAACTATTTTTTCGACCGACTGTATGGAACCTATGGTAAGTACTGTAAAACGAGAGGTGAAACTTGATTTACAGTTATTGCCATAGGCTAATAGTTTAGTGGAAATAACACCGGGGCCTTGGAAATACCGCAGCATGGTGTCGTTTCCACAATACCGGGGCCCACCGCAGCAGGGTGCCGTTTCCACAATGAATGACATACGCTAATAGTCTTGTGGCATTTGGGAAGATTACGCAATGAGCGACATACGCTAAAGGTCTAGTGGCATTTGGGGAGATTGCGAAAATGAATGCATGCAGTAATCATGTGATGAAACGGGAAATGAATGTTTCTAGGGTCCCAAACGGATGTGCAAACTCCTTTGGGGGACAACAAAAAGGAGGGATTTAAACGAAACGAGCGTAAAGAGAAGGGTGAATGATTCAGCAACTCGAGGGCCTCGTCAACCAT
This sequence comes from Trichonephila clavipes, assembly GCA_019973935.1. NCBI lineage: Eukaryota > Metazoa > Arthropoda > Arachnida > Araneae > Nephilidae > Trichonephila > Trichonephila clavipes. Next base: position 42,804 of record BMAU01020692.1, on the reverse strand, counting down.
GGACCACCCACGGGAGAAGCTTCAATCTATTAAACGGACCAGAGCTTTCTGCAGGAAAAGTGGTAATTTTTTCAGGACCCCTGGAAGGACTATAAAAAGAATGCCCAAAAGGTGTACGGACACTTTTTCACAAAGACCAAAATGGGTGAGAGGGTTTTGAGACACACTTGAACGGCAAGGACTGTAAAAACAGATGAGAGGGTTTTGAGACACACTTGAACGGCAAGGACTGTAAAAAACAGACAGTACGTTATTTAAAAACTTTACACTTTTGGCACACTTTTATTGCAGTAATTACCATAGGCTAATGATAAAATTGTGAATATTCCAGGGTACTGAGAAATTTCTGAAATTACTCACTTAAAGGCAAACATCAACATTTAGAAGCCACAGAAAATATAATGTGAATATTCCAGGGTACCGAGAATTTTCTGAAATGAATCACACAAAAGGTTGAAAGGCAAGAGACATTTAAGCTATACGTAAAAAAAAATTTTTTTTTTTTTGATAAACTTATACCACACATGTAATTTTTCAGTATATTTATTTTTGCAACGAATCTGAAAGCATTTGAGTCACATTAATCACCATTCTTAGTCCACAATTTTTCAACAACAAATTATCCCTTTCGGTTTTAAACTCATTTCTTTCGGCTTTGAAGGCATCTCTTTCAGATTTAAGAACATCTCTTTCGGCTTTGAAGGTATCCCTTTCAGTTTTTAACACATCTCTTTCGGCTTTGAAGTTATCCCTTTCGGTTTTAAACTCATTTCTTTCGGTTTTAAACACATTTCTTTCGGCTTTAAAGATATCTCTTTCAGATTTAAGAACATCTCTTTCAGCTTTCCACTCATTTTCTTTTGATTTCAATTCGTTTTTAAATACGTCTCGTTCCAACTTCAATTCTGCCACTATTGTATTCCAATAATTATCTCGTTCCATTTGCACCTTTTCTTTTACTTCCTTCAGTTGCTTCATGACATTCTGTTGCTTAGGGATAAAACGTACATTTCGTCCTTGAGAATTTGAAGGGAATATCCAGGTGTGAAATGTATTTTCTTGTCCCCCTGCAGCGTCAAATACCTTTCTTCTTGGCCGTTGAAGGGAACTTGACAATGGATAAACTTCCACCCCGTCACTTTAATAGGGACTTCCCATTTCAAATGACGCCACTTGTCGGGACCCCGTTGAGCATGGATATCCCACTGTACCACGTTTTTCCGACCATTTTGTTCCAAAAGTAACCTTTCTATCCCGTTGGGAAACAGAGTGCATAAAAAGGCAATGCTGTGTTCATGCATGGGTCGATTGATATGAAAATGGGAGGTATGTTTTCCCTCTTCTACGTTTTCTGGGATTCTACCATCACACATGGCCTTGGGTTGGCTCACATACACAATGGTCCGGGCCAAGTGAAAAGCATCTCGAATTTTCACGCATTTCTTGGCGCGTCCCTTGTTTGGAAAATCATAACGAATTTTGTGTTTCCAAATGTCTTTAAACGAACTCTCTGGCTCACAGGCCAGAATCATGTGCCGGTGTTGTATTTTACCTTCCAATCCGTCGCACAGACACCAGAAGGGTAAAAGGACAAATTCGTCCCGAATCGTTTCCATCTCCCGACAAAATATGGGAAAGGCGTCGTGTTTCACCATAATATGAAACCACTCCATGTCTTGAGACAGGTAACGTTGGAGGATTCCATGAACGTCCTTTCCCAAACCACTCGCTTCACTAAATTCTAGTCCACGTGGCCACATGTCGGGTTTTTCAAACACTGAATCGTAAAATCCCTCATACGTGGGGTCTTTGCTACGATCATGCATGTAGCGGGGCATCGAGATGAAATACTTGCACTCGCACGTGACACCTTCAAATAAGTCGTAATCCGGGGGTCGGTCATCCTCTTTCCTACGAACCACAAAGCCTTTCAAACATTCCAATACATGCTGTACATTCTCTCTCTTCATTTTTTGTCCATGAGGCCAAGATTTCCATCCCATGCAAAAAAATACACTCTTTACGATTTTTCAAAGAATGTTCTTTCAAAGCATGTTGGTGGTAGTAATGTCCAAAGGTCATGGATTCCAAGCAAAGGGGACAACGAACGACAATATCCGAAGATGAATCTATAACCTTGTAAAGCGTCTTGATAGACATGTCCTGCTTCACTTGGAACTCGGAAAATAAATAACTCTCCAGCAATATGCTTGGTATATAAAGGCTACATACAAAAAAATATAATTATTTTTTTTTATGATTGTACTAAATCCATTCAATACCATGTAATTTCCCAGCATGTTTATCGTTGCATTGAATCTGAAACATTTGAAGCGCACATTGATGAGCATTCTTCTCAGTCCACAATTTTCCAACAGCAAATTATCCCTTTCGGTTTTAAACACATTCATTTCGGCTTTAAAGATATCTCTTTCGGCTTTAAAGGTATCTCTTTCAGATTTTAGAGCATCTCTTTCGGTTTTAAACACATTCATTTCGGCTTTAAAGATATCCAAAGATATCTCATTTTCCTTTAAAGATTGTTTAAATATTTTTAAACAGGTTTCGTTCCAATTTTCCTTTAAATCTTTTCAACACTTTGCCTTCCGATTCCAATAATTTCCTTTTCCTAAATTCCATTTGCACCTTTTCTTTAAATTGCTTCATGCGCTCGTTCTTCACTTGGAGCCAAGAAATAAAATGACTCTACAACAATATGCATATATAAATTTCTTTAAAAATTTTTTTTTGCACTGCTTCAAAGAAAGAAAATTTTACAACAATTATTTATTTATTACAACAAAAAAATTTTTATTTTTAATATGATTACTATTATCATACAGCAACAAGATGTTGTTTTGATGTAGTTGGTATACAAATACTTTTTAACAATTCTTGTTGTTTTGATGTGTAGTTGGTATACAAATACTTTTTAACAATTCTTGTTGTTTTGATGTAGTTGGTATACACATATTTTTTACCAATGGTTATTGTCTCTGATCATGAGAAATACATTTTGGTTTTACCATACACATATCCTCCTCCATCCTCTACGTTGTTTTGGTCCCCACAATTCATTTAAACTAGTCACGATTCTTTTGCCCCGAGCGTGTCGCAACGGTTTCAGTTGCAAATACGCCTCCAATTTCCAACCGCCTGGAACAATTCCTGGATGAGTCCAAAACCATTGACCTCGGGCCCCAATGGAAACCATGGTCGTGTTATACTTCATTTTTAAACTGGGAAACTGTTTGAATCCATGCAGGATAAAGGCGCGTAGAGCATCGGGGGTCACCATTTCACCCCGGTTAAAATAGGGAAACCTGTTTTGTTTGTAAATTTTTCCAGCCTCGGTCCGTAGAAATTGGACATTGGCAAAGCGATCGGAAGCGTATCCATGCAAGGTCAATCACGTTCCCACCGGACAAAATAAAATGTGATTGTCTACAAAGGAGGGAAAGGTAATGTTGGGAACATAATTATCCTATGTAATACGCATTTGGACTTGATTTGTAAATTTCAATCATGACTTGATTCAGGGTGCCGTACGATAAATTTGGAATGGCACGGGAACTAATATTGATAATGAAAGGGTACTTTGCTCATATTTCAATCAAATGTTCACCGCAAATGCCATTCTTTAACAGCTCTCTGAAAATCCTGAACAGGTCGTTCAAGTTGGTAAAGACTTTTTATCTTGACAGGGAGAATGTCTCAAAGGCTTCATTTGCAGATAGGAATTTTCCAATGGTTTGGAAGGTCTCCTTTTCTCCAATACGAAATATTTTATGTAAAATTTCCAAATCCTCTCATTGTACCAGGGATCCATGATCAGGCAAATATAAAAGTTGCAATGGTATAAAGAGTCGAGAGAGCCAATCTTTTAAACTACAAGCTTAAAAAAAAAAAAAAAAAATTTTTTTTTTTTTTTTGTATAGAATAATTTTATTTCAAATATTTTTTGCGCACACATGAATATCTAAATTTTCCAAATGGCATCAAGCTGCATTGGGTCCATGCATCAAATTACAGGGTTCTCGTTTAGTCAATCGTCTCCACAGCAAATAGGCTTTGGTGACGGCACAGCTTTTTCTGTTACACATTTTGCAAGGATATTTCAATTTATTTGGTTCTGGATCCAAATACACATTCATTTCTTCGGGGGCTATTCGTTTCAGAGACATTAACAACCCCGCCACATACACGTCCATCACTTTACATTCGACGAGGGCGGCCATCACACGCGGTTCCCATTGAGCCACGAGAGGGTATCGAAACCAGTATGTGTCCATGACCACGACACATTCAGACTCGTCCACCGCCAAGGCTGCCAAGCCTCCTGGTTGGTGACGAGAGGTCAATTGCAACGGAGTTTCTGTCCAAGATGTGGATTCCATCGTGGTGTCCATAATCTATCCACCTTGTTTCTAGCCGCGATTCAATGTCTAGGGATGAATGAACCACAAAAGCGTATTGCCAATACCTTTAAATGACTATGGATGAATGATTAAAAGCGATTTCTAACCACAAAAAAAACCAAAATGTCTATGGGTTAACGAGCCACAAAAAAAGCGTTTAAACATTATAGGTTAACGAGCCACAAAAGCGTTAAAATGTCTATCCTCTGTGGCCAACGAGCAAAAAGCGTATTTTCCGCGCCACAAAAGCGTTTAAACATCTATAGGTTAACGATGCCACAAAAGCCACGTTTCATCGAAAATCTTTGGAAAAAGGATCGAAGGAGCCACTGCCCTCAATCCTCTGTGGCCACTTTCTTGGCTTCCCGAGCGTCTTCTTCCGCGGGTCGCTTCTTTTTCGTCTTGTCCAGCTGTTCTCGACGCCATTCGAATGCCATGTCGGCCACCTGTCCTTGTACATGCTCCACGTACACGTCTTTATACTCATCGGTGTCGGTGCACGTTTCCATCGAAAATACTTTCCAAAAAGGATCGACATTCTTGAGGGGTATTTACCACCTCTTGGGCGATACAAGAGACGTACGGCTCGGACGTGTTTGCCAACCATCTTTGTTCGGTATCGAAGCGAAACAATCTGACATATTTCTTGGGATCGTCACCCTGATAACCATCCATGGCAAAGAATTCATGGCTTTGGGATCAGAAAAAAAATAAATCCAAAGTGACATTTTTGGAAGATTTTGAGCAAATCCTGGTGCAGATGGGAATCCATCAAATAGGGAGCTTGGCGAGACAATTCCAAGACATGGGACCAGGGTAGATGGAAGGATTCAGACACGTTTTTCAAAACGCGCATGACAATAGTCTCAAAAGTCAGATGGGGATTGTCATGGTTCGATTCAATCTCTCGTTTTTTGTAAAAAAAAAAAAAAAAAAAAAAAAAAAAAAAATTTTTTTTTTTTTTATGTTGTATAGATTTTATTTTCCATCTTGTCGAGTAGGGTGGAAAATTTTTTAAACATGCTTGAGCATTGTTTTAAATTATTCATCAGGAACCACGACCATAATCCTTGGGTTTAATGATCTCGTGATATGAATGGTTTGAGGCAACTGCATAAAACTTTCACCCAAATCCTGTACATTATTGAAATAGTTTTTAAATGCAGACTCGTTCACCACTTGAAATAAATTTTCCCAACCCGCAGCATTTTCATCTTGACCAACAGCTATGCCATTTTCTTCATCACCCATTTCATTTTCACCGGCAGCTATGCATTTTCCATCACTCATTTGATTTTGACCAACAGCTATGCCATTTTCTTCATCACCCATTTCATCACCCATTGATTTTCTTCATCACTCATTGACAGCAGCTATGCCATTTTCTTCATCACCCATTGGATCTGGACGAGCAGCTATGCCATTTTCCTCATCCACCATTGGATTTTCTCCAACCTCCATCGTCTCGTGCATTTCTTGCGTACACTCCCTATTCATTTCTTGCGTAGACTCTATAGTTTCCCTAGCAATTTCTCGAGTGGCCTCCATCGTTTCGTTGTATCCTGGCGATTCTGAGGCGACAAGCCTAAACAATTCAGTGGCTCGCTGTCGTTCCACGTCCAGCATAAAGTCTCGTATCCAGTGGGACACTTTGACCGTATTTTCATGCGGGGTATTGACCACCAGCAATCGAGGAGAGTTTTTGTACGTCAATTCAAAGGTTCGCTTACCTTGCACGTAAGCATAGCCAGAATCGAATGCGTTGGATAATCGTTCGGCCAGTTCACGATGTTCACGGCACAAGATACGATAGGCAATGTCTTGGGTGACCAAACGAGCATTGGCGGTATAGCGAGGATAGGTAGGTTTGGGTCCGAGGCAGCACATCTTTTCCAAAGACAATGTCATAGGGAAATTGTTTGCCAAAGCCATACTTTTTGCCGAGGAGGTGGCCTAAATCAATGGTGCGAAAATACAAAAGATTATCAGAGCCAACCATTATGCCCAAAAGGGGAGCATCAGGATAAAGGGCCAGTTGAAACCACATGGTGACTCGGAGCTAAAAATGTTGAGAGCATGAAAAGGCTAAAGCCTTATAAATGTTTAGTAAAAAAAAAAAAAAAAAAAAAAAAAAATTTTTTTTTTTTTTTTTTTTTTACTTAGCTTGTTGGTTTCAATTGATATCGACCAAACATTTTTTGCCATGTCGAGATTGGTTGCATTACAGTTCCATACATGTTTCATGTCGTGGAGACCCTCGTATGGAAGGTACAACTTTGACAAGAGTATCGTTTTAAAGTACAAAAGATTCTGAATCCTTCGAGTGGTAACACGACTACCTTACGATCAATAGATGCAGAGATATTTCAATTTAAAACACATTTCGAGTCGCGAGGACCCTCGTATGGGGGGTATGATTTCGGGATGGGTATCATTGAAAAGTACAAACCATTACGAGTTGTTGGAGTGGTTAGACGACCACCTTAGGGTCATTAGATTCAGAGATGTACTACATTACATTAAAACTCATGTTTTTGAGCTCTAAAGACCCTCCTATGGGGGGTAGGCTATTGAAATGGGTATCATTCGAAAGATTCATCATTTCAAACGCATGGATAGGTGACACGACTACCTTACGAGCAATAGATGCAGAGATATTTCAATTTAAAACACGTTTCGAGACCCGAGGACCCTCCTATGGGGGGTATGCTTTTGGGATGGTGATCATTAGAATGTACAAACCATTACGAGTTGTTTGAGTGGTTAGACGACTACCTTACGACCCTTTGTTCACGAGATACACTACATGAAAGTTTAATACTTGTTTTTGAGCCCTCGAGACCCTCCTATGGGGGGGTAGGCTATTGAAATGGGTATCGTTCGAGATTCATCATTTCAAACACATGGATAGGTGACACGACTACCTTACGAGCAATACATGCAGATATTTCACTTAAAAACACGTTTTGGGGGTATGCTTTTGGGATGGTGATCATTAGAATGTACAAACCATTACGAGTTGTTTGAGTGGTTAGACGACTACCTTATGACCCTTTGTTCATGAGATACACTAGGTGAAAGTTTAATACTTGTTTTTGAGCCCTCGAGACCCTCCTATGGGGGTAGACGATCGAGATGGGTATCGTTCGAAAGGGCTCATGATTCCAAACAAATGGATAGGTGACATGACATGCTTACGAGCAATACATGCAGAGCAAGGTCCCTTCAAGGGGTCGATACGTTTTGGAGCCTAGGGCTCAAACCAGGCCTCGAAATAAGACGCGGGTTTCAGGATCGGATAGTACTTGATGTATACTTTTGAATCCCGTAAACATTTTGCCGATGGGACTTTTAGATCAGGAGAAATTCTAAAAACAAATTTAACTAGGCCAAATGGCCTTTTCGAGTCTAGTGCCTCAACCAGGGGGTCTAGCATCCAACCAAAAATATCATTGGAATCTCCAAGCGATTCTGAATCGTTTGAGGGGTCACACGTCTATAAGGGGCCCCATAGGAGCCGAGATATGGCCATTTCCGGTTCACCAGGGGGGGTCCCCATGACCCCCCAGGGAAAAAGTTTGGACCCGATCGGACCGTAATTTACCGAGATACAACGTTCGAGCTCGATTCCATAGCATTTATTGCATGAGGGAGTGAAAAAAAGTTTAAGTCCGTTAACATTAGGTCTATGGTAACATTAAGTGAATGGGGAAGGCGGGGTCAGTTGATTGACAGCATCGAATGGAGGTCACTGCTTCGGATTGGTTCGTCGCATTGAGGTCAATGCATCCGATTGGTTAATCATGCTTTATAACCTCGATGCACGCTCGAAATCTCGCAGTCTGGCTTTGACTGCCGAAGAGGAAACATCCTGCCTTGCCCTGCCGAAGAAGAAGCATCCTGCCTTGCCGTGAAGACTCGAAGCTTGTCCGGCATGATTGAAGACTCGAGCCGTGCCTTGAAGGCTTGAAACCGGGCTCGAACCTGCTTTGAAGATGAAAGGCTCGAGACCCTCCTATGGGGGGTAGAGCGTCGAGTGAGGGATCGTTGGAATCCCCAGACAATTTCCAATTGTTTGAGGGGTTACTCGACTACCCTACGAAGATTAAATACCGAGACGTAAATATACGTCTCGATGTTTCTAAAGACCCTCGTATGGGGGGTAGAGCGTCGAAATGGATAGGGCTGTCATCCCCAGACAATTTCCAATTGTTTGAGGGGTTACACGACTAGCCTACGAAGATTAAATACCGAGACGTAAATATACGTCTCGAGGTTGTAAAGACCCTCGTATGGGGGTAGAGCGTCGAGAAGGGTATCGTTGCAATCCCCAGACAATTTCCAATTGTTTGAGGGGTTACTCGACTACCCTATGAGCCATAGATGCTGAGACGTAAATATACGTTTAAAATTGCTAAAGACCCTCGTATGGGGGTAGCTCGTCGAGAAGGGTATCGTTGTAATCCCCAGACAATTTCCAATTGTTTGAGGGGTTACTCGACTACCCTACGAGCCATAGATGCTGAGACGTAAATATACGTCTGATGATCCTGGAGACCCTCCTATGGGGGTAGATCGTCGAGAAAGGTATCGTTGTAACCTACAGACGATTCTGAATCGTTTGAGGGGTTACACGACTACCCTACGATGAAAAAATTTTGAGACATAATTTTATGTCTGATGATCCTGGAGCCCCTCCTATGGGGGTAGCTCGTCAAAATGGATATGGCTGTAATCCCCAGACAATTTCCAATTGTTTGAGGGGTTACACGACTACCCTACGAAGAATATATTTTGACATGTAATTATATGTCTGATGATCCTGGAGCCCCTCGTATGGGGGTAGCTCGTCAAAATGGATATCGTTGTAATCCCCAGACAATTTCCAATTGTTTGAGGGGTTACACGACTACCTTACGAAGAATATATGCTGAGACATAATTATAAGTCTTCATTGAAATATAGCCAATGCAGCATCGGATGGCTTTGAATGCTTGAAGTCGCTTCTATGTGAAGCGAGCAACGCTGCTCAGCTTATAAAGCTTTGTAAAAAAAAAAAAAAAATTTTTTTTTTTTTTTTTTTTTTTTTTAGAGTGTTTAAATACTCGACAGCCTTTGAGTGAAGCTTCAGTCTGCTCTGGAAACCTCACGGTGCCAACGAAAGAGTCTGCTCTGAAACCTCACGGTGCCAACGAAAGAGTAGATATTTTTTTCTCTCTGCTCTGGAAACCTCACGGTGCCAACGAAAGAGTAGATATTTTTTTTCTCTCTGCTCTGAAACCTCACGGTGCCAACGAAAGAGTAGATATTTTTTTTTTTCTGAAACCTCACGGTGCCAACGAAAGAGTAGATATTTTTTTCTCTGCTCTGAAACCTGAAAGAGTAGATATTTTTTTTTTCTCTGCTCTGACTCACGGTGCCAACGAACGAAAGAGTAGATATTTTTTTCTCTCTGCTCTGAAACCTCACGGTGCCAACGAAAGAGTAGATATTTTTTTTTTTCTCTGCTCTGAAACCTCACGGTGCCAACGAAAGAGTAGATATTTTTTTTTTCTCTGCTCTGAAACCTCACGGTGCCAACGAAAGAGTAGATATTTTTTTCTCTCTGCTCTGCTCTGAACCTCACGGTGCCAACGAAAGAGTAGATATTTTTTTTTCTCTCTGCTCTGGAAACCTCACGGTGCCAACGAAAGAGTAGATATTTTTTTTCTCTCTGCTCTGGAAACCTCACGGTGCCAACGAAAGAGTAGATATTTTTTTTCTCTCTGCTCTGGAAACCTCACGAAAGTGCCAAACGAAAAAGAGTAGATATTTTTAATCTTTGCTCTGGAAACCGAAAGGCTTATAGGCTTTCTGAACCAGTTGTCCACTTTTGCCAATTCTTTGAGAGTAAGAACGCTACCCAAACGTTATTCCCTGACGAACGCTACACGAGGACGCTGATGGCATGGTTCCGATAGCTCCGAACGTGTAGCAAGTAGGCTAAGGTGAATACGAATCCAGTCATCTGGTGGTTGGGTGTGTATCTCTTACAAGACATTGGCAAAACGGGTGACACTTGGAGTCTTTTAAGCCCATTTTACTCTTAAAGACTGCCTTTTGTATAACATCAACATGTTTCCCATTTATGAAATGGGACCAGTGTACAGGTCCATGTACGAAAAGGAGCATGTGTACATGTTTTTGCTGCCAAATGGCATTTTAAAGGATTTTACCCGCACAAACCTGTTGGATTGTCCAGTTGGAACCAAAGTATATGTACACGGTATAATGACTGGGGATTGCACAGTGTGTCCCTTTTTACGAACCAACGATGGATTTCTTTTTGATGTAGACGACAGTGAGGAGGAAAGTAGGCAGTTGGTGTGGAAATATGCCTATCCACACAAATCGTGGCAGTTGGATCCTAAATCATTTGACAAACTGTTGGCAACTGAATATGGATGCTATCCATTCTTGCAATTAAAGACAGTGAAAGCCACCGTTCTCATTGGATCTGAACGGTACATGAAAAATGTCATTGAAGGAGAGCCCAATCTCTTTTTCAACAAGAATGGCATTCGAACCAAAATAAAAAGAACGGTTGCAAGCCTGAGTGACTTATTGCTTTAAAAAAATGTATATAAAATAAATCTACAGATGCCTCAAACTATTCATACCACGAGATTATGAATCCCAAGGATTAGGGTCGTGGTTCCTGATGAAGAATGTAAAACAATCATCAAGCATGTAAAAATTTTTTCTCGGCAAGCTGAAAAATAAAATTTATGCAATCTTTTTTTTTTTTTTTTTTTTTTTTTTTTTTTTTTTTTTTTTTTTTTTTTTTTTTTATTAACAGTTTATAAGCTCCTAGCCAATATCATCTGTTGAGCTGCTTCGACATCAGAGCTTCGATATTAGAGTTTGCTCGTTTGCTCTTAGCGAATTTTACCGCATCATCAATTCCTGATTTTTCGTGAATTATATTGTACTCCTTTTTCCCACATTTTTTCCCCACGTTCTGAAGATCACAATACTGGATGATTTGAGTATATTTCAAGAATATACTGGATGATTTGAGTATATTTCAAGAATATACTGGATGATTTGAGTATATTTCAAGGATATAGAGGATGATTTGAGTATATTTTAAGGTCACGGAGGATTTGAGTATATTTCAAGGATATAGAGTATAATTTGAGTTTATTTCAAGGATATAGACCTTGAATTTGAGTATATTTGAAGGATATTGAATATAACGATTTGAGTTTATCTTAAGGATATAGAGTTTATTTCAAGGATTTGAGACCTTTTTGACAGACTACAAGATTATTTAAGAACGCGACATGTCTACACGCAGAACGCTTTACAATCAATACAGAAAACATGCAAATGATCGAATAAGTTGCCCTCAATGCCGCGAGAGCATGACCATGAAGCACTTTTACCGTCAACATGCCTCCGAAAAGCATGGTCTGGAGGTTCGCAAGCAATGCGTGTTTTGCTTTGGACGGCATGATTGGGATCACGGGCAAAAGAATCGTCCCGACCACATTAATCATGTCGTGTCCTGCTTGAAACGTTTCGCCCGGGATGCAAAGGATTACTGGGCCTATTTGGAGGAAGACGTTGAGGACATTGGGGTGGAAGAGGAGAGCCACGTGTGCGAGTGTAGGCATTTTCAATCCATCCCGCGGGACATGCAAGGTCGTCCCAGAATGGAGGAAGGCTTCTACGAGTCCGTGTTGGAAAAACCCGACCTGTGGGAAAAGGGACTAAGCTTTAACGATGCGAGCGGTTTGGGAAACGATGTATGGGGCATCCTGCGTCGCTACCTCAGAGGAGAATGGCTGTGGTTTCACATCATGGTAAAACACGACGTGTTTGAGACGTTTCGCCGGGAAATGGAAAGGATCCGCGATCAATGTGTCCTTTTACCCTTTTGGTGTCTGTGCGATGGATTAGAGACCGAGAGGGGTAAAATACAACATCGGCACATGATCTTGGCCTGCGAGCCAGACTGTGCGTTTGAAGAGATTTGGAAGGGAAAAGTGCGGTATGACTTTCCAAACAGCGGTCGAGCCAAGAAATGCGTCAAGATTAAAAATGCCTTTCATCTCGTGCGGACCATAGTCTACGTGAGTCAGCCGAAATCGTCTTGCGACCGGGGCGAGATTCCAGACAATTTGATGGATCCAGCCAATAGGTCGCATTTTCACATCAATCGGCCCTTGCACCCTCACAGCATTGCCACTCTCTGTACTCTGTTTTCAGGAGGGATTGAACAATTACTGTGGGAGCAACTGGGCAATAAAAATGTCTCCAGTTGGGAAAAGGTGGCCAGGCGTGTACCAGACGCGTGGCACAATTTGCGATGGGCAGTACCGATTCGCGTGACGGGATGGAAATTTTTAAACTGCTGGATGCCCCTCCATCCACGATGGGAGGAGACGGACGAATGGTCAGAGTGGTACGTAACGCTCTACGGTAAAAAGGAAGTGCATTTAAAAGAGGGAAACAATGGAACCGAGTGTTCCTTTCAACGCATCAGAGACGAAATGTACGTATTGTCCCGCAAACAGCAAAATATCATGAGAGAAATTAAGAAAGTAAAGCAAAGGTGGGAGATGGACCAAAGAGTTCTGTTCAAGTCCAAACTCAACGAGATGAAGGCGATCAACGAAAAGATTCAAATGGAACAGGAAAATGAGTGGAAAATCAAAGAAGTAGAGTGGAAAGCTGAAATGGGGGCCTTGAAAACAAAATTGGAAAATATGTTGGTGGAAAATAAAACATGGGAAACCAAAGCACAGGAATGGAAAATGGAAAACAGGACACTTAAAAACAAGTTGCAAAGTAGGGCGGCTGTAGATAAAATATGGAAAAGAATGAAACAGAGCAACCGAAAGCTCAGAAGGATTAATCCATTCCGATGTAAAAGACCACGACCAGCCATCGTTCATGCATCGTGAGATTGAAAAAAACTTGATGGTTTTCAAAATGAAGATAAAGTTGCTTCAACTAATCAAGTAAAAAAAAAAAAAAAATAATAATAATAATAATAATAATAATAATAATAATAATAATAATAAAAATAATAATAATATAATAATAATATATATATATATATATATATATATATATATATATATATATATATATATATATATAAAAATTTTTTTTTTTTTTTTTTTTTTTTTTTTTTTTTTACTTGAAAAAGTTTATAAGCTTCTAGCCAATATCATTTGTCGAGCGGCTTTGACATTAGAGTTTGCTCTCAACATATTTCAACAGCATCATGCTTCCAGTATATCATTTGGAAACTCACCATTTGCTTGTTATCCATCGAAAAGTGTTTCGCCATTTTGTAGAGACTTGTATTTTGAATATTCCCGTTGGAACTGAATTGCAAGTCGATGGAGGCCAACCCAAATACATTACAAATACTTTTGTACGAATAAAAGATGCATTTTTGTTTAACCCCCTGGATCATAGTCACGAGAGCCACTGTTTTGTCTCTCGTTACGTTCCTACTGGATGGATTCTGACACGGGAAGCCATGCTCTCCCTTTTCCATTCATGTACACACCGTTCCTGTCAAGGATCAAGTGATTCAATTACATTTCAATAAAACTCCCTTTCGAGTGATTCAATATTATTTAACAGCTCAAACGTTAAGCATTTGCTTGGAACAAGATCATTTTGCCAGTACGGGAGATAAATTGTGTAGCTTTCATGGCCAAAAAGGAGTTCTGCGTCTCATGAAAACATTACCGTTGTTGGATGAACGTATTCAACCCGACTTGTTGGTGAATCCCTACAGCTTATTTCGAATGACGCCCGGACAAATTTTGGAAGGAGTCACACGGGGAGAGGGAAGAGATGCTCAAACGGTACGCAACACGGACGGCCAAGTAGTACCTGATGCCAAAGCATTTTTTGCCAAAACATTTTATTTTCCAATTGCCTATTGGAGCTCTGAACATTTTTATGCTCCCAGCGAATGTACGATGGATAAAATTTTACATCAAGCCGTAAAAGGACGATCTCGAGGAGGGGGCATGCGTTTGGGCAATATGGAATTGTTTAATGGCTTACGTGGCAATGGATTAGCTGCGTGCTTTGAAGAAAAGTTTTTCGAACAGGGGGATCGAATCCCAAACGATACCAATCCCACGATTAGTTTACCAAAATCAGTGGAATTGGTAAAGGAAGATGCCCGATTTTTCAAGTGTCGTTTGGAATACCAAGCAAATTCAAGTGTCATGATGCGAAAATAAATTTAAAGTTGAACCTGCATCATCAACATAGATGGGTCAAAAACTTTAAAAAATGAGGTTGACTTTTAAAGTTTAACATGTCAAATATCCAAACTTTTAAAGTTTTTTGGTACACGAAGGAGAAGGTACCGAAAAACTTTAAAAGTGTGATGATTTTTAACTTTCAACTTTAAAAGTCTGTCAATTTTTTAAAGTTGAAGGCCATTTTAACCAGATTTTAAGCGGTACACTTTTTCCTTCGTCGTGCTCATGTGTTTTTCCGTTTTGAAAACAACTTTTTTTTACAGTCGTTACAACCTGTGTAGCAGTCGAACGGAAAAAATATATAAGCACTCGTTTTGCTCAACTATTTTTTTTTTCCGTTTGACTGTGACACAAAAGATTTAAAGTGACTTACAGTAACTTGAAAAAATATATAAGCACTCGTTTTGCTCAACTATTTTTGCCGTTTGACTGTGACACACAAAATCTTTTAAAGTGACTTACAGTAACTTGAAAAAATATATAAGCACTCGTTTTGCTCAACTATTTTTGCCGTTTGACTGTGACACACAAAGATTTAAAGTGACTTACAGTAACTTGAAAAAATATATAAGCACTCGTTTTGCTCAACTATTTTTGCCGTTTGACTGTCAACACAAAATTTAAAGTGACTTACAGTAAACTTGAAAAATATATAAGCACTCGTTTTGCTCAACTATTTTTGCCGTTTGACTGTGACACACAAAGATTTAAAGTGACTTACAGTAACTTGAAAAAATATATAAGCACCCCTTTTGCTCAACTATTTTTTCCGTTTGACTGTCACACACAAAGATTTAAAGTGACTTACAGTAACTTGAAAAAATATATAAGCACCCCTCTTGCTCAACTATTTTTTCCGTTTGACAAACAACCCTGAATTTTAATCTGTCACAGTGAAACAGAAAAAATAAATAAGCACTCGTTTTGCTCAACTATTTTTGCCGTTTGACTGTTACACACAAAGATTTAAAGTGACTTACAGTAACTTGAAAAAATATATAAGCACCCCTCTTGCTCAACTATTTTTTCCGTTTGACAAACAACCCTGAATTTTAATCTGTCACAGTGAAACAGAAAAAATAAATAAGCATTGAAAAAAAAAATTTTTTTAATATTACTTTAAAAGGAGGTCGTCCAGTTTTTTCTTGCACCAATCTCACTTGCACTTCTTCAGGAAAAAGTTTGCTAGTGTACGTTACAAACAATGAGGTTTCCCCTTCAATACTACTTTTTCATATGGTGAAGGACATATACACATGTAGTCATCTCTGCCTTTGTACATAAACACTCCGTGTTCACACACATCCGGATTCAAGGTGTTGCATTCGGGACCCGACCAAAACGTAGCATCTGTACAGAGGCACATTCAATGAGGAACTGGATTCTTGGCCAACATCACCATACCTCTTTTTTCTGTATTGCATTTTACAGGTTCATCAGGTTCCAAACGACACTTGAAAAATCGGGCATCTTCCTTTACCAATTCCACTGATTTTGGTAAACTAATCGTGGGATTGGTATCGTTTGGGATTCGATCCCCCTGTTCGAAAAACTTTTCTTCAAAGCACGCAGCTAATCCATTGCCACGTAAGCCATTAAACAATTCCATATTGCCCAAACGCATGCCCCCTCCTCGAGATCGTCCTTTTACGGCTTGATGTAAAATTTTATCCATCGTACATTCGCTGGGAGCATAAAAATGTTCAGAGCTCCAATAGGCAATTGGAAAATAAAATGTTTTGGCAAAAAATGCTTTGGCATCGGTACTACTTGGCCGTCCGTGTTGCGTACCGTTTGAGCATCTCTTCCCTCTCCCCGTGTGACTCCTTCCAAAATTTGTCCGGGCGTCATTCGAAATAAGCTGTAGGGATTCACCAACAAGTCGGGTTGAATACGTTCATCCAACAACGGTAATGTTTTCATGAGACGCAGAACTCCTTTTTGGCCATGAAAGCTACACAATTTATCTCCCGTACTGGCAAAATGATCTTGTTCCAAGCAAATACTTAATGTTTGAGCTGTTAAATAATATTGAATCACTCGAAAGGGAGTTTTATTGAAATGTAATTGAATCACTTGATCCTTGACAGGAACGGTGTGTACATGAATGGAAAAGGGAGAGCATGGCTTCCCGTGTCAGAATCCATCCAGTAGGAACGTAACGAGAGACAAAACAGTGGCTCTCGTGACTATGATCCAGGGGGTTATACAAAAGTCCATCTTTTATGCGTACAAAAGTATTTGTAAGGTATTTGGGTTGGCCTCCATCGACTTGCAATTCAGTTCCAAAGGGAATATTCAAAATACAAGTCTCTACAAAATGGCGAAACACTTTTCGATGGATAACAAGCAAATGGTGAGTTTCCAAATGATATACTGGAAGCATGATGCTGTTGAAATATGTTGAGAGCAAACTCTAATGTCAAAGCCGCTCGACAAATGATATTGGCTAGAAGCTTATAAACTTTTAAAAAAAAAAAAAAAAAAAAAAAAAAATTATTATATATATATATATATATATATATATATATATATATATATATTATTATTATTATTATTATTATTATTATTATTATTATTATTATTATTATTATTATTTTATTATTATTATTTTTTTTTTTTTTTTTTACTTGATTAGTTGAAGCAACTTTATCTTCATTTTGAAAACCATCAAGTTTTTTTCAATCTCACGATGCATGAACGATGGCTGGTCGTGGTCTTTTACATCGGAATGGATTAATCCTTCTGAGCTTTCGGTTGCTCTGTTTCATTCTTTTCCATATTTTATCTACAGCCGCCCTACTTTGCAACTTGTTTTTAAGTGTCCTGTTTTCCATTTTCCATTCCTGTGCTTTGGTTTCCCATGTTTTATTTTCCACCAACATATTTTCCAATTTTGTTTTCAAGGCCCCCATTTCAGCTTTCCACTCTACTTCTTTGATTTTCCACTCATTTTCCTGTTCCATTTGAATCTTTTCGTTGATCGCCTTCATCTCGTTGAGTTTGGACTTGAACAGAACTCTTTGGTCCATGTCCCACCTTTGCTTTACTTTCTTAATTTCTCTCATGATATTTTGCTGTTTGCGGGACAATACGTACATTTCGTCTCTGATGCGTTGAAAGGAACACTCGGTTCCATTGTTTCCCTCTTTTAAATGCACTTCCTTTTTACCGTAGAGCGTCACGTACCACTCTGACCATTCGTCCGTCTCCTCCCATCGTGGATGGAGGGGCATCCAGCAGTTTAAAAATTTCCATCCCGTCACGCGAATCGGTACTGCCCATCGCAAATTGTGCCACGCGTCTGGTACACGCCTGGCCACCTTTTCCCAACTGGAGACATTTTTATTGCCCAGTTGCTCCCACAGTAATTGTTCAATCCCTCCTGAAAACAGAGTACAGAGAGTGGCAATGCTGTGAGGGTGCAAGGGCCGATTGATGTGAAAATGCGACCTATTGGCTGGATCCATCAAACTGTCTGGAATCTCGCCCCGGTCACAAGACGATTTCGGCTGACTCACGTAGACTATGGTCCGCACGAGATGAAAGGCATTTTTAATCTTGACGCATTTCTTGGCTCGACCGCTGTTTGGAAAGTCATACCGCACTTTTCCCTTCCAAATCTCTTCAAACGCACAGTCTGGCTCGCAGGCCAAGATCATGTGCCGATGTTGTATTTTACCCCTCTCGGTCTCTAATCCATCGCACAGACACCAAAAGGGTAAAAGGACACATTGATCGCGGATCCTTTCCATTTCCCGGCGAAACGTCTCAAACACGTCGTGTTTTACCATGATGTGAAACCACAGCCATTCTCCTCTGAGGTAGCGACGCAGGATGCCCCATACATCGTTTCCCAAACCGCTCGCATCGTTAAAGCTTAGTCCCTCTTCCCACAGGTCGGGTTTTTCCAACAAGGACTCGTAGAAGCCTTCCTCCATTCTGGGACGACCTTGCATGTCACGCGGGATGGATTGAAAATGCCTACACTCGCACACGTGGCTCTCCTCTTCCACCCCAATGTCCTCATCGTCTTGATCCAAATAGGCCCAGTAATCCTTGGCGTCCCGGGCGAAGCGTTTCAAGCAGGACACGACATGATTGATGTGGTCGGGACGATTCTTTTGCCCCTGATCCCAATCATGACGTCCAAAGCAAAACACGCATTGCTTGCGAACATCCAGACTATGCTTTTCGGATGCATGTTGACGGTAAAAGTGATTCACGGTCATGCTCTCGCGGCATTGAGGGCAACTTATACGATCATTTGCATGTTTTCTGTACTGATTGTAAAACGTTGTACGAGTAGACATGCCGCGTGCTTTCACCACCACCCAATCTTAAACTTTTAATCTTGTCGAGTCTGTCCTTTAAATGGAGTCAAATCGTACTCTATATCCTTCAAATACGGTTATATTCAATGTCCTTGAAATATACTCAAATCCTCCTCTATATCCTTGAAATATACTCAAATTATACTCTATATCCTTGAAATATACTCAAATCATCCGTGACCTTAAAATATACTCAAATGATCCTCTATATCCTTGAAATATACTCAAATCATACTCTATATCCTTGAAATTCAATCAAATCATCCAGTATTTTGATCTTCAGCAAGTGTCAAGAAAAGTGTCAAGAAAGGAGTAAAATATAATTCACGAAAAATCAGGAATTGATGATGCGGTAAAATTCGCTAAGAGCAAACGAGCAAACTCTAATATCGAAGCTCTGATGTCGAAGCAGCTCAACATATGATATTGGCTAGTAGCTTATAAACTGTTAATGTAAAAAAAAAAAAAAAAAAAAAAAAAAAAAAAAAAAAAAAAAAAAAAAAAAAAAAAAAAAAAATTGTATAGATTTTATTTTTCAGCTTGCCGAGAAAAACTTTTACATGCTTGATGATTGTTTTACATTCTTCATCAGGAACCACGACCATAATCCTTGGGATTCATAATCTCGTGGTATGAATAGTTTGAGGCAACTGTAGATTTATTTTATATACATTTTTTTAAAGCAATAAGTCACTCAGGCTTGCAACCGTTCTTTTTATTTTGGTTCGAATGCCATTCTTGTTGAAAAAGAGATTGGGCTCTCCTTCAATGACATTTTTCATGTACCGTTCAGATCCAATGAGAACGGTGGCTTTCACTGTCTTTAATTGCAAGAATGGATAGCAACCATATTCAGTTGCCAACAGTTTGTCAAATGATTTAGGATCCAACTGCCACGATTTGTGTGGATAGGCATATTTCCACACCAACTGCCTACTTTCCTCCTCACTGTCGTCTACATCAAAAAGAAATCCATCGTTGGTTCGTAAAAAGGGACACACTGTGCAATCCCCAGTCATTATACCGTGTACATATACTTTGGTTCCAACTGGACAATCCAACAGGTTTGTGCGGGTAAAATCCTTTAAAATGCCATTTGGCAGCAAAAACATGTACACATGCTCCTTTTCGTACATGGACCTGTACACTGGTCCCATTTCATAAATGGGAAACATGTTGATGTTATACAAAAGGCAGTCTTTAAGAGTAAAATGGGCTTAAAAGACTCCAAGTGTCACCCGTTTTGCCAATGTCTTGTAAGAGATACACACCCAACCACCAGATGACTGGATTCGTATTCACCTTAGCCTACTTGCTACACGTTCGGAGCTATCGGAACCATGCCATCAGCGTCCTCGTGTAGCGTTCGTCAGGGAATAACGTTTGGGTAGCGTTCTTACTCTCAAAGAATTGGCAAAAGTGGACAACTGGTTCAGAAAGCCTATAAGCCTTTCGGTTTCCAGAGCAAAGATTAAAAATATCTACTCTTTCGTTGGCACCGTGAGGTTTCCAGAGCAGAGAGAAAAAAATATCTACTCTTTCGTTGGCACCGTGAGGTTTCCAGAGCAGAGAGAAAAAAAAAATATCTACTCTTTCGTTGGCACCGTGAGGTTTCCAGAGCAGAAAAAAAAAATATCTACTCTTTCGTTGGCACCGTGAGGTTTCCAGAGCAGAGAGAAAAAAATATCTACTCTTTCGTTGGCACCGTGAGGTTTCCAGAGCAGAGAGAAAAAAAAAAAAATATCTACTCTTTCGTTGGCACCGTGAGGTTTCAGAGCAGAGAGAAAAAAAAATAAAAAAAATCTACTCTTTCGTTGGCACCGTGAGGTTTCCAGAGCAGAGAGAAAAAAAACTCTTTCGTACTCTTTCGTTGGCACCGTGAGGTTTCAGAGAGCAGAGAGACTTCTACTCATTCGTTGGCACCGTGAGGTTTTCAAAAGACTTATAAAAAAAACTGTCTCAAAAGTCGGCTTTCGAGTATTCCAGAGCAGACTTAAAAGGCTGTCGAGTATTTAAACTATGTTTGAAAAAAAAAAAAAAAAAATATATTTTTTTTTTTTAGTTTTTTTTTACAAAGCTTTATAAACTGAGCATTTGCTCGCTTCACATAGAAGCGACTTCAAGCATTCAAAGCCATCCGATGCTGCATTGGCTATATTTCAATGAAGACTTATAATTATGTCTCAGCATATATTCTTCGTAAGGTAGTCGTGTAACCCCTCAAACAATTGGAAATTGTCTGGGGATTACAACGATATCCATTTTGACGATCTACCCCCATACGAGGGGCTCCAGGATCATCAGACATATAATTACATGTCAAAATATATTCTTCGTAGGGTAGTCGTGTAACCCCTCAAACAATTGGAAATTGTCTGGGGATTACAACCATATCCATTTTGACGAGCTACCCCCATAGGAGGGGCTCCAGGATCATCAGACATAAAATTATGTCTCAAAATTTTTTTCATCGTAGGGTAGTCGTGTAACCCCTCAAACGATTCAGAATCGTCTGTAGGTTACAACGATACCTTTCTCGACGATCTACCCCCATAGGAGGGTCTCCAGGATCATCAGACGTATATTTACGTCTCAGCATCTATGGCTCGTAGGGTAGTCGAGTAACCCCTCAAACAATTGGAAATTGTCTGGGGATTACAACGATACCCTTCTTGACGAGCTACCCCCCATACGAGGGTCTTTAGCAATTTTAAACGTATATTTACGTCTCAGCATCTATGGCTCGTAGGGTAGTCGAGTAACCCCTCAAACAATTGGAAATTGTCTGGGGATTACAACGATACCCTTCTCGACGCTCTACCCCCATACGAGGGTCTCGATTTTTAATCCTTCGAGACGTATTTTACGTCTCGGTATTTAATCTTCGTAGGCTAGTCGTGTAACCCCTCAAACAATTGGAAATTGTCTGGGGATGACAGCCAATCCATTTCGACGCTCTACCCCCCGGCAGGGTCATCAAACATCGAGACGTATATTTACGTCTCGGTATTTAATCTTCGTAGGGTAGTCGAGTAACCCCTCAAACAATTGGAAATTGTCTGGGGATTCCAACGATCCCTCACTCGACGCTCTACCCCCATAGGAGGGTCTCGAGCCTTTCATCTTCAAAGCAGGTTCGAGCCCGGTTTCAAGCCTTCAAGGCACGGCTCGAGTCTTCAATCATGCCGGACAAGCTTCGAGTCTTCACCCTATAGTATTGAATTAAAAAGAGAAGATAATTATAAGTTAAGAGGAAAAAATTTTTGTTTTTAGAGGGGAAATTAAATATCTTTCTTGTCTAGCAAAGCTTCGACAATTAGATAGGATTTTGAGTGGTCGTCTTCAGCACTTTTGAGGTTTTTAAGCATTTGTAAAATTTCAGGGGATCTTTTAAGTATTTTAGAAATTATGCTAATAAGTTCAATTACTTGAGCCAGATCTGAGTTATTGTCTTGATTGATTCCGTGAATTCCCTTGCTAGAGTTTTTACATTCACATTGCTGAATTTTCTCTGAAGCACTAGGGGTGGGAATAGGGGAGGAGTCACGTCCGCTAACTACGTTAGCGTAGGTAATTCCATCTTTACAATTATTAATTTTAGATTTTGAAATCATAGGAAGGGTCGCGCCCTTTTTAGGTTTAGGGAAAAGAGGACATTTTGTATAACAGGCCGAATGGCCATGTTCCTTACAATTTATACAAAAGGGGTTTTCCTGCCTCTCCTTAATTGGGCACTGCTTGGTTGGATGTTCCTTTCCGCATTTAAGACATCTTGGCTTTAAACGGCATTCACTGGCCGTGTGGAAAAAATTGTTGCAATTGTAGCATTGAGTGATTCCTCGAACGAGAAATCCCTCAACGCGTACTTGTAAATAACCGAGGGTTTTAATATCGAAAATTTTTGAATTAGTGGCATTTCTCGGTAGGGTTATTAGAAAAAAAATGGGAGGGGCCTCTGTGTTTTTTAGAGATTAACTGATTAACTTTATCAACAGTAAATCCTTCTTCCTCTAGGTCAGAAAGAAATTTCCTGGGTTTTAGTATAGATGGGGAGACCTTTAATTACAACTTTAATGGGCTTGTCAAGTTTAGGCTTAATACAGAAAAATTCGAAATCTTTATCGCTTTCTAGAAATTTTGTAAGATTATGTTTTTCTTCCACATCTTTAGAATAGAGTTTAATGAATTTACCTGATGTTTTATTAGTAGTTTCTGGGAATTTTTGATAGATAGATTTAATTTGGTTTCTAAAATTTTTAGTAATTTTAAGATGAATAGGTTGAAGGGGCCTAGGATTGGGGATGTCTGCTATTTTAGCTTCTTTTCTTCTATTACTTGGTTTTGATCTACAGTGAGATCTGAAAAATTATTTGCAATTGCGATTTGCTCGCTGTTTGAAGGAGAAGCAGGTCTTGCAGTTTTAGTGGGGAAGACAAAGTCCTCCACGGAATCTTTCTTAATTTTACGTTTTTTAAATTTCTTTTTTCCATTAGTATTTTCAATTTTAGCAGTTTTATTTTTAACATTAACAGGGGTTTTATTAATATTTTTATCAGTTTTAGCCTTTTTATTAATATGAGAATTTTTATTTTTAATAGGGGCATTTACTTCCACTGGACTGGGGTTGCTATTATTACAGTACAAACCTCCGGGTTAGTTAAATATTACAGAACTAAGTTGAAATTCGGGGAGAGAATCACGCTCACTCACCAAAGCATCCAGTTTCACTTGATGTTCTTCAGCTGCAGCACTGGTGGTCTCCATTAGACTTGGGTTGGAGGTGTTAAAAGTAGCTTGCAGGTCATGAAAAGTTTTTGAGGCGCATCTTAACGGTAGCAATTTTTCCCTTGAGTTTAAGTCTCTGGTAACATGGCGAATGGTTTTCATCATCATCTGGAGAATCAACTTCCATGGTAGACAACCTGGCTGCTACCCGACAAAGCAAATCAATCAAATCCCAAGTTCGGATCACTGCGTGATTTCGAGCGTGCATCGAGGTTATAAAGCATAAAGAACCAATCGGATGCATTGACCTCAATTCGATGCTGTCAATCAACTGACCCCGCCTTCCCCATTGACTTAATGTTACCATAGACCTAATGTTAACGGACTTCAAACTTTTTCACTCCATCATGCAAATAATGCTATGGAATCGAGCTCGAACCTTGTATCTCGGTAAATTACGGTCCGATCGGGTCCAAACTTTTTCCCTGGGGGTCATGGGGACCCCCCTGGTGAACCGGAAATGGCCATATCTCGGCTCCTATGGGGCCCTTATAGATGTGTGACCCCTCAAACGATTCAGAATCGCTTGTAGATTACAATGATATTTTTGGTTTGATGCTAGACCCGCTAGTTGAGGCACTAGACTCGAAAAGGCCGTGGGGCCTAGTTAAATTTGTTTTTAGATTTTCTCCTCATCTAAAAATCCCATCGGCAAAATGTTTACGTGATTCAAAAGTATAAATCAAGTACTATCCCATCCTGAAACCCGCATCCCATTTGGAGGCCTGGTTTGGGCCCTAGGCTCCAAAACGTATCGGCCCCTTGAATGGACCTTACTCTGCATGTATTGATCGTAAGGATGTCGTGTCACCTATCCATTTCTTTGGAATAATGAGCCCTTTCGAATGATACCCATCTCAATAGTCTACCCCCCATAGGAGGGTCTCGAGGGCACAAAAACAAGTATTACATTTTAACCTTTCATGAACCATAGTGTATCTCATGAACTAATGAAATATCCCAAAATCATACCCCCATAGGCCCCGTTTAATGGACGAAAAATAATATACCGTCGTTTGTACCCGTTTAACCACCCGGCAAAATAGCCAACAACTCGTAAACTGGGGTAAAAAGGAGAGTGTTTTCTAATTCTCCCATGATGCATTGCATTCGTTTATTCAAGATGGCTGCTGTTTTTGGATTGCTCGCGTTAGACAACAGAATAAATAATAACCCTCATAAACATCTGGGAGACCAAAACGAATTGGATACAACTGTCCCGGATTCGGAAGTTTACAAGTGCCCATTTTCAATAAAAATTATATTCCATTCAGGTACAGGGAGATGAGTGTTTCCATATAAGAAAAAAATTAGTAATATCTTGTAACTAAATAACTCCGTAAAGGTGTATTGAATTTTCTTTTTTACTGTGAAAGTTGATATAACCAATAGAATGATCTGTTTTATATTAACATTTCCTTAAATTCATGAGGATAAGAACTTAAAAGAAAATTTCTTTTTTTTTTTTAAAATCTTCAGTTTTGATCCACTTTCACTTAACCATTTAATTTTTGTTATTAAAGCAAACCATGATTTACTCTACCAAAAGAGATCTCTTTATACACACATATACATACAAAAATTATTTTACAAAAGTAGGCTAAGTACTACTCGAAGGATTAAATAATTCCACAATTATTAAACATACTATGAACAAGTTTTTATGAAAACATTGCACATCGAAGAAAATACACACCTTTTTTACAAACAAAAATTGTAATTTAGCTTTTTAATTAAAGTTGGTTAATATGAAAGTTTTTGTTTAACAACTAGGAATTCTGAGATGAAAATAAAATTGCTTTTAACATCATTGAAATGTTTTGGGTATCTGAAATAATCTTATAAAAAAACTAACATTTGATATGCTTTATACAGACTTCCTGGTAAAATCCTAGGAGGACCCACTGCTGTTTTTGGCGCCAAAAAGCGCCAAATTGAAGGTTTTCAAAAGGCGTCAATGACGAAAAACTCTTGGGAAGCGCATGCGTCAGCGGAGGGGATGAAATGGGCGTTTCGCAAAGATGAAAACGAATAAATACATTAAATTAATCATTATATAAAGAAAAAAAAAAAACGGAGAAAGCAATGAAATTCATTTTTAAAAAAGCATTCTAAAACCAGTGTGTACAACATGATTTACATTTTTAAAAAGGACGAAAGGGGCGTTTCGCAAATATAAAATTGAAGAAATACATGAAATCAATCATTTTAAAAAATTTTAAAAGGCACTTACCTTACGCTTGCATTTCGTCATGTTCCGTTGGTGGATACACCCTTGCGATGGATGCAAGGAATTCATGAAAATTGTCATCCACCAACTTGTGACCTGTTCTTATTAACTTTCAAGTCATTCACCACGAACGCATTCATGCTCTTTGCCAAACCAATATCTGGTCAAACGCAAGATAATTATTATAGCAAGTTTGCTTTCGCTAAACCAAGTGCCCTTTCTCACACTCCGAACAACGCGTGGCGATTATCTTTCGACTGGTTGCGGCAACGCCATTCGTAGCCGTCAACCGTTCCCTTTCGTTCTTACAAACACATTTTTTTTAAACCTCGGACATTCATAACGAGAAGCAATTAAATTAGCTTTCATACACCATTCTAATGTCTCTTTCTTCCCCTTTGTGCCCAGGAGCACAAAGAAACCTGTCGGAGCCTCACTTTCAATTAATTTCCTTTCACACGCCATTCTTAACAACAACCGGTGGAGAGCAGACTTTCTCAAACGAAGTCAAATGTCAAAATGACGTTTTTTCGGAAAAGGCGAAAAACGTTGTACTTTTTAGGTTGCCATTTTTAGGTGATTTGAAAATCCAAATTTTTGGATGAAATGGAAGGGTTACCATATTGTAACCTTTATCGCTCAAAATATGGCGACAAAAAAATTTGGCGACCAAAAGTGGGTCCTCCTAGGATTCAACCGACTTCCTTTGTAATTATTACCCTTCAGAAGGTTTGAATTTTTAAAAAATGTCTGTCTCTAACATTCTGAAATAAATTAATTGGATGTTTTTGAATAAATTAAGAAACATGTTTAAAGAAAGGCTTTTTAATAAAATTATAAAGTAGAACAAATTAAATTGTTTTTGTGAAAATTTCTCATATACAGTTTTATTTAATAATCATACTCATTTTAATATACATCATTTATCGACACTTAATTTTAACATTACATGAATGCACTATAAGTAAATAAAGCATTCCATGATCTGCTATATAAATCACACAGACTCTCTGAAAGAGTAACATTATACTACAAGGACAAATCGAGGATCTATCTGCCAATATTCAACATGCATAATATCTTTTACAATTATTATATATATATATATATATATATCAATTTTTATCTTATTGATGATAACATCTAATAAAATTCTCTGAAAATCTTATGAATGGCTTTTTTTTGCAATTTATTTACAACAAAAAGTATTAATTTTTAAAAATATTTACAAAAGAGTATTAAATGTCATTAACCCAAACAAATAAAATGAAACAAAAAAATTAAAGAACATTATCTCCTAAATCAAAGATTTCATAGATAAAAAAGGTCAAATTACGTAGAATTTCTAAAATGTTCACTTTAGGTTTATGACATAAAAACTTAAATTTTTAAACACCTAGTGATTAGGCAATTAATAGTAAACAAAAAATTATAAAAACATTTTTTTCTTCTAAGTTTCTGCGAATTTTATTTACTCTAATTTCAATACTATCAAAACTATTTTAATTAAATTAATGCTTTTTTTTCATTTTTGGATACAATAAATTTACAAAAGTAAGATTTGAAATGGTCTTCCCTTGTTTTCAAAGAAATTAATGGCAAAATCTAATCTTTTAGTCAGCCAACTGTGTGAAATATACCAGAAACTAGAAAGCAAAAACCTATAACATTTGTATATAGGTAAGCTACACATAGTATTTTTGAGAAATTGTATATGGTATGGGTCTAGATTAAATGAAATATCTCAAGAATTTTGAAATTTCAGATCTTACAAACTGGCAGAACTATAAAATCCACTTCTATACCATCAACTTTCAGAATTTACATAGAACAAATTAGAATACTGAAATCATGCAACTTATAGAAAGAAGTTGAATAAAAGAAACAAATACATGACATGTTATTTCGTTATCACTGATATGCAACTGAAGTATCATTTTATATATTACATTAATACTTTAAAAAAATGGAAGATGAAACCACATCAGAAAAAAAAGATTCAGAATTCTCAATCTGAAATTTAATGTTTGAAAATTAATAACCATCATTATTAATTCGATAAGTTACCAAAGTTTATCATTAATAAATTAATCACAATGTGTACTAATTGTAAGCAAGATTCTTTTACCAGGGCATTCCTAAATTTCATGAAACTTCTTAGTTTCCCAAATTACACATGAGCAAAATATTAAATTACTTCAAAGTTTCTCTAAGAAATGCTAAATCAGTACTCATACCATTCCACAAGTTTTGGAATATGCATTAAGCAGCCGACTAATTTCGCCAAGCAAAAAGACATAAATTAAAAAAAAACAATTACATCACTATTATTGTTACTGTGTGCAAACGTGATCAGGGACAGTTTCTACTATTGGCTGTATATCGCAGCATTTGGCGTTTTTTTTATTTTAAGAAATTTGTCGATATTATACAATACAAGCACCCCAAATTTGTCCCGTAAGCATATGTTACACAAAAATATCAGTGATTTTGGATGATGAAACACTTATTTTTGAAAACATTTCTTTGAAATTACCTTTTTTTACTGAATTCTTCATGAATATAGATTATTGTAAACAACAATGTCAAGTTATTCATTTAAGGTAAATAGAGAGTTGAAAAAGGTTGTATTAAAATTCTGAATATTTCCATTGCTTTCAGGAAGTAAACAACCTACAGAAAATGTCTATATGTAAAGTCGTATTTGGTTTCATGATCCTAATTTCCCATAAATATCACAGAACTGATTTAAGTACACTTCTTGGGACAATAACTCAATGCGACAAATTTATTTAGGTCTTAAATTTATTAGCAGGATAATATCAATATATGTTAGCATTTAGACTTTAATACTTATGTGTAAAAAAATCCAGAGTATTCTTATGCTTAATACATTTCAGCTGGGGTTGCAGATTTTTTTAACACACAATGTTGATATTTCAATAACAAGTGTAATGTCTTTATATGAAATTTATCAAAATTATTGAATTTTAATTGTGCAAATACCAATAAATGCATATTTGTTATCCATAGTAAAAAAAAAGGTACATCTGTGTGAGAAAAATTTGTATCAGTCAAATTCTGGAAAACAAATGTGTTAAGAAATCCTCACATAATAAATAGATACCACACAAATATTTAATAATTTTTTTAACTAAAAGAATTATGGATTTAAAAATGACTTTTTATTTTGATCATGTACAAGAGAACAGGAATTTAATATTCAATGTAAGCACACAATTTTATATTCTATAATACACACATTTTAATGCCTTAATTTTTTACCACACTCAGAATGTAATTCTCGATAAATCATATCTTTTTACTAAAATAGTACTGCGAATACAGACTTTCAAAATGTTACATGATTTTTTTATATATAATTTTACAAATGGTAATTTTCATTTCTAATGTTTGAAAGTGGTATAAATTATATATATATATACTTGTTTTAATATGACAGGTATGATAACATATCAGATTTCTGTGTTCTTATTTTAGATAATTAAATACAGAAATATCTCTTTTAACTACTCTAAAGATGTGTAAAACAAATAAAAAAAATTTAAGCTAACCTAATATATTTTATCCTTTTATGTATGTTCTCTATATAATTTAATTTAAAATAAATTGGTGGCGACGGTTTCTAAATGGTTGGTATTGAAAACAAATGTCGTTCTTATCCATGTTTACTAAACACTCGAATTTTTACCGGGATATTAAAGAGATTTTTTTCCGACAGTCGACTTCTTTTACTATAATTGAGCAACCACGTATAGTCAAATACGAAATTTTAGCGGGTATAGTTTAAATGTGCAAGAGCATAGAAATGTTTGGCGGTAAAAAAAACGAAAACATAATCACATGTCCTCTTCATGATAATCGCGCTAAAAATTCTAGTTGTTTCCATGGTTACATTTTATAATCACGTGAATATATCAACCAATCACCAGATTCTTATGAAAACGCACCCGATTCTCATGTAAACGGGTCGAAAAAAAATACCGGTATAATCCCGGCTTTCATCCGCATTTCGAAATTGCCGGTATTATGCCGGGTTCCATGTAAACGGGGCTATAGGAGGGTCCTCAGGTCTCGAAACGTGTTTTTAATTGAAATATCTGCATGTATTGCTCTAAGGTAGTCGTGTCACCTATCCATGTGTTTGAAATGATGAACACGTTCGAACGATACCCATTTCAATAGCCTACCCCCATAGGAGGGTCTCGAGGGCTCAAAAACAAGTATTAAACTTTAACGTAATGTATCTCCGAATCTAATGACCGTAAGATAGTCGTCTAACCACTCCAACAGCTCGTAATGGTTTGTACTTTTCAATGGTACCCATCCCAAATTCCTACCCCCCATAGGAGGGTCCTCGGAACTCGAAACGTGTTTTAAATTGAAATATCTCTGCATGTATTGCTCGTAATGTAGTCATGTCACCTATGCATGTGTTTGGAATGATGAGTTCATTCGAACGATATCCATTTCAATAGCCTACCCCCCATAAAGGGTCTCCAGAGCTCAAAAACATGTGTTTTAATTTAATGTAGTATATCTCCGAATCTAATGGTTATAAGGTAGTCGTCTAACTACTCAAACAACTCGTAATTGTTTACTTTTTAATAGTACCCATCCCGAAATCCTACCCCCCATGTTAGGGTCCTCGGGACTCGAAACGTGTTTTAAATTGAAATATCTCTGCATGTATTGCCTGTAAGGTAGTCGTGTCACCACTCGAATGATTCAGAATCTTTTGTACTTTTAAACGATACTCTTGTCAAAGTTGTACCTTCCATACGAGGGTCTCCAGGACATGAAACATGTATTGAACTGTAATGCAACCAATGCCAAAAAATGTTTAGTCGATATCAAATGAAACCAACAAGCTATAATATAATTAAAAAAATTTTTTTTTTTTACTAAACGTTTATAAGGCTTAAGCCTTTCCATGCTCTCAACATTTTTAGCTCCAAGTCACCATGTGGTTTCAACTGGCCCTTTATCCTGATGCCCCCCTTTTGGGCGTAATGGTTGGCTCTGATAATCTTTTGTATTTTCGCCTCATTGATTTAGGCCACCTCCTCGGCCGAAAGTATGGCTTTGCCAAACAATTTCCCCATGACATTGTCTTTGGAAAAGATGTGCTGCCTCGGACCCAAACATATCCCCGCTATACAGCCAATGATCGTTTGGTCACCCAAGACACGGCCTATCGTATCCTGTGCCGTGAAAATCGTGAACTGGCTGAAAGATTATCCAACGCCCTCGATTCTGGCTATGCCTACGTGCAAGGTAAGCGAACCTTTGAATTGACGTACAAGAACTCTCCTCGATTGCTGGTGGTCAATACCCCCATGAAAATACGGTCAAAGTGTCCCACTGGATTCGAGACTTTATGCTGGACGTGGAACGACAGCGGGCCACTGAATTGTTCAGGCTTGGCGCCTCAGAAACGCCAGTATACAACGAAACGATGGAGGCCACTCGAGAAATGGGAAAATATAGAGTCTACGCAAGAAATGAATAGGGAGTCTACGCAAGAAATGCACGAGACGATGGAGGTTGGAGAAAATCAAATGGTGGATGAAGAAAATGGCATAGCTGCTCGTCCAGATCCAATGGGTGATGAAGAAAACGGCATTGCTGCTGGTCAAAATCAAATGGCTGATGGGGAAAATGGCATAGCTGTTGGTCAAGATGAAGAAAATGGCATAGCTGTTGGTCAAGATGAAGAAAATGGCATTGCTGTTGGTCAAGATGAAAATGCTGCTGCGGAAAATGCTACGGGTTGGGAAAATTTATTTCAAGTGGTGAACGAGTCTGCATTTAAAAACTATTTTAATAATGTACAGGATTTGGGTGAAAGTTTTATACAGTTGCCTCAAACCATTCATATCACGAGATCATTAAACCCAAGGATTATGGTCGTGGTTCCTGATGAATAATTTAAAGCAGGCATGAAAAATTTTTCCACCCTACTCGACAAGATGGAAAATAAAATCTATACAACAAACTAAAAAAAAAATTTTTTTTTTTTTTTTTTTTTTACAGAGATGATTTAAAGCCACAGCAGTTTAAGCAACTTTAATCCATGAAGTATTTTCAGTCTCTCATGATGACTGAACGATGGCTCGTCGTGGCAATGTTCTTACTCTTTTCCATCGCCATGGATTCACCCCTCTGAGCTTTCAATTGCTCCCTATCATTCTTTTCAATATTTTATCCACCACCACCCTACTTTGCAATTTAATTTTGAGTGATGTGTTTTCAGTTTTCAACTCGTGTTCTTTTGTTTCCCACTCCTTTTTGGTTTTCAACAAATCCCTTTCTTCTTTCAACATGTCTCTTTCCCTTTGAATCATGTCGTATTTTGCATTCATCTCGTTGAGTTTGGACTTGAGCAGGACTTTTTGATCCATGCTCCACTCTTGTTTTACTTTTTTAATTTCATTCATCATATTTTGTTGTTTGCGGGACAATACGTACATTTCGTCTCTCATATGTTGAAACACACCCTCGTTTAAATACCATTTCTTGTTACGGTATACATAAAAGGGCATCTCTGTCCTCTCGCCTCGCAAAGGAATCTTACAATTTAAAAATTTCTAGTCCGTCACATGGATCGGTACGTTCCATTTCAAATGACCCCACGAGTCTGGTAACAATTGGGTCACCTTTTCTCAACTGGATACATTTTTATTGCCCAGCTGCTCCCACAGTAATTTTTCTATTCCCCCTGGAAAGAGCGTACAGAGAAAGACAATGCTATGTGGATGCAACGGTCGATTGATGTGAAAATGGGACAACTGTTCCGGATCCATCAAATTTTCGGGATTTCTACCTCCATCACACGATGATTTGGGTTGACTCTTGTAGACGATGCTCCACACCAGATGAAATGCATTTTTAATCTTGACATATTTCTTGGCCCGACATCTTGAGGGAAACTCGTAACGCACTTTTCCCTTCCAAATTTGTTCAAAAGCCCTTTCTTGCTCGCAGGCCAAGATTTATGTATTTTACCCTTTTCCGTCTCTAAACCATCGCACAGACACCAAAAGGGCAGAATGACCACTTGATCGCTGATCGCTTCCATTTCCTTACAAAATGTATGAAAAATGTTGCGTTTCACCCTGATGTGAAACCAGAACAAGTCTCCCTTCAAGTACCATTGAATCATACCCCACACATCTTTTCCCACACCATTGTCCATTCCCTTTTCCCACATGTCGGGTTTTTCAAACACGGAATCGTAAAAACCTTCCTTCCCTTTGCGACGACCATACATTTCTCGAGGCATGGGTTGAAAATGCCTACATTCACATACTTTTTCCTCCTATACCTCCTCCATTTCCTCCTCCTCTTCGTCCTCTGAGAATGCCCAGACATCTTTGACGTCCGGGGCGAAACGTTCCAAGCACGACACGACATGATGGACATGGTCGGGTCGATTCTTTTGCCCATAGGCCCATTGGTGACGCCCCCAACAAAATACGCATTGCTGACGAGCCTCCAGTCCATGTTTCTGGGAGGCATGTTTATAGTAAAAGTGCTCCATTGTCATTCCCTCGCGACATTCAGGACAGCACACACGATCCTTTAAATGTTTTTTGAGATGCCTGTAGAAGGATGCCCGTGTCCACATTTTGCAGGGCCCCACGACAGGGATTCCTTCAATGCCTCCCCGTCCTGTGCCCTTTTAAAGTGTGTCTCGCAGGTACGTTTCGATTTTAGCTGTTGATACTGAATAAAGTTAACTTTACCTTATATATAGTATATATAGTATGAATGTAGTAAGAATGTAGTAGGAATGTAGTAAGAATGTAGAGAGAGAAAGCTACTACTTTTAACTGCTTCTTATTTAGAGTGGATGGAGTCGTGAGTCACAAGAATCCCTCTTGTTTCTTGGTGGTGATCAAAATTACAAAAATATATTTTTCAAACTTTTCTCGGCCAACGTTGGCGAGACCCAAGAAATGAGAGAATTGGATCCGACCATTCTTTCATTTTTCAAGGACTACCCTCAATGTGAAGCCATAATCAAGTAGTATCATGGCCATGCAACTTTCTCCCTTCTGGATGAGTCTCTTTTCACGAGAGATTGAATCGAACCATGACAATCCCCATCTGACTTTTTGAGACTATTGTCATGCGCGTTTTGAAAACGTGTCTGAATCCTTCCATCTGCCCTGGTCCCATGTCTTGGAATTGTCTCGCCAAGCTCCCTATTTGATGGATTCCCATCTGCACCAGGATTTGCTCAAAATCTGGACCCAACGCTCCAAAAATGTCACTTTGGATGAGCAACATTGCGTGGAACGCATATTGGGTCGAGACAATGTGCGATCCTCGGATTTGATCAAATTGGTCAGCATTCTACACAAAATCTCTGATCCCAAAGCCATATATGAATTCTTTGCCATGGATGGTTATCAGGGTGACGATCCCAAGAAATATGTCGAATTGTTTCGCTTCGATACCGAAGATGCTCGTGGCAAACACGTCCGAGCCGTACGTCTCTTGTATCGCCAAGAGGTGGTCCATACCCCTCAAGAATGTCGATCCTTTTTGGAAAGTATTTTCGATGAAACGTGCACCGACACCGAGTATAAAGACATGTATGTGGAGCATGTACAAGGACAGGTGGCCGACATGGCCGAATGGCGTCGAGAACAGCTGGACAAGACGAAAAAGAAGCGACCCGCGGAAGAAGACGCTCGGGAAGCCAAGAAAGTGGCCACAGAGGATTGAAAGGGCTTTTGTGGCTCCTTCACCCATAGATGTTTAATTTGTGGCTCGTTAACCTATAGATGTTTAAACGCTTTTGTGGCTAGAAATACGCTTTTGTGGCTCGTTAACCCATAGACATTTTAACGCTTTTGTAGCTCATTAACCCATAGAGAGTTTAACGCTTTGTGGTTAGAAATACGCTTTTGTGGTTCATTCATCCCTAGACATTTAAACGTATTAGCAATACGCTTTTGTGGTTCATTCATCCCTAGACATTGAATCGCGGCTAGAAACAAGGTGGATAGATTATGGACACCACGATGGAATCCACATCTTGGACAGAAACTCCGTTGCAATTGACCTCTCGACACCAACCAGGAGGCTTGGCAGCCTTGGCGGTGGACGAGTCTGAATGTGTCGTGGTCATGGACACATACTGGTTTCGATACCCTCTCGTGGCTCAATGGGAAACGCGTGTGATGGCCGCCCTCGTCGAATGTAAAGTGATGGACGTGTATGTGGCGGGGTTGTTAATGTCTCTGAAACGAATGGCTCCCGAAGAAATGAATGTGTATTTGGATCCAGAACCAAATAAATTGAAATATCCTTGCAAAATGTGTAACAGAAAAAGCTGTGCCGTCACCAAAGCCTATTTGCTGTGGAGACGATTGACGAAACGAGAACCCTGTAATTTGATGCATGGACCCAATGCAGCTTGATGTGCCATTTGGAAAATGTAACCATGTGTGTGTGCGCAAAAAATATTTGAAATAAAATTATTCTATACAAGTAAAAAAAAAAAAAAAAATTTTTTTTTTAAAGCTTGTAGTTTAAAAGATTGGCTCGCGACTCTTTATACCATTGCAACTTTTTATATTTGCCTGATCATGGATCCCTGGTACCAGAGGCTGTGGAAATCCATTACGAGGATATTTCGCGTTGGAGAAAACGAGACCTTCACCCATGTCGACATGATTGAATGTATGGAAGGCAAACCCTTGTCTGAACAATCTATTCAAGATTGTTTGTTTAATAATCCACCACCTTATCCTGTAAAGACCTTGCCCCGGCCCATGGAAGGTATGAAACCAGTCTTTTTGCCACTGCCTCCTGAAAACCACATAGTGTATGAGAATTACTCTATATCGTTTAGTTGTACTCCAGAGAATGAAGCCTCTTCTCCAAAGGGATTGAAAGATTCCCTCGATGAACCAGAGAGTGTTTTGGAAACTTTTGCACGTAAACGGAATGAACGATTCAAGCGGAACGTTTGTATGGATTTTATAATGAGGGTTGAACCTACCATACCATCTGAAAAATAAATTGGCTCTGTAATAAAAAGAAATGATGTGGAAAGAAGTAATAAATTTAACATGACTCGATAAAATATTTTATACAAAAAAAAAAAAAAAAATTTTTTTTTTTTTTTTTAGTGAATGGTTTATAAGCTTGCTGCTCTCGGTTGAATCATTTCATTCTTCCTTCCTGTCAAGTTGCATCTCTTTTAAACAAAGCCATGCTTAAAGATATGGTTCCTCAGTTTTCTGAAGATTTGGAAGCTTTGCGTTTGCCTTTGGAAAAGATTCCCCTTTCTCAACGGCAATTGCATCTATCTCAATGGATTCGTTACATTCTCTTCTCCAACAACATTCGTCTCAACATTAAACTCGTGGCCCTTATACAAAAGAATGTGGACACATTATCCGCCCCCAAGCACTTGGAAAAGGACATTCAACAATGGTTGAATGCTTTGAAACCCCAGGGAAACGTGGATTTGATCACGGAATCCTACCTCCTCCTGTTGTTTATGTTGCATCTACGCTTCATCTATGAAAAGTTTCCCGTGAAAATGTTTGAAATTAAATTTATCGCTCTCAAAGTGGCCGAATCCTTTTTGGATGCTCTGGATGAATGCATAGCACGATCCAGACAACGTCTCTACTATTATGCGATACTGGGCATCTCGGCCACCCTCATGGGAGGATATTTGTACAAGCTATGGGGTTGAATCGTTCCGTCAAACCATTCAGCGACCCCTTGGCAAGAGTCTGTAATAAAGAGACATTTATTTGACGGCCATCAATAAACTCTGTCATAAAGATACTAGAGGGCATGAATCGTCATCGATGCACTCTGTAATAAAGAGACCAGATGAAAGGGACAAACCATGTTGACTTGCATCTGGATAAATTGTAAATAAAGAGAGTAAACATTTTTGTGTGTGTCATGTTTTTGTGTGTGAAAATATTTCAAATGAAAGATATTATTATAATAATATAATATAACTGAAAAGCAACATACATATATAATATAATATATATATAATTATAATATATAATTTTATACCCGTAATAACACAGATTGAAAAAGAAGTTTTTAATGAGTTAATTTTAAGTGAATTACAAATTAAACAAAAAAAAGCTGAAGAAAAAAAAAGAAAGAAAAATACCTTTGTTAAATCTTAAGTCTGTAGATCTTACGATAAAAAGGATATTTTTTTATATTTATAACTGGCGGAAACTCTTGCCGAAAATACCTCCTAAGCTGATCTCTGCTCAAAAAAGTAACGCAGAGGTTAACAAGCCAAGTCGCTTAAAATATTGTAAATTATTTATAACTGAAAGTGTCATACATTAATATAAGGCTTGTTGTTGAATTTATTTTTTTATGTGGTAAAATTGTAATATTTTCAACGCTGTTTCTTAATGGCGATTCAATGTAAAATAGCGAAATGTTGACAATAGAGTCAAGTTGGCAAATGTTAGCTACTTTCATAGCTCAAACTTTATTAGAGCTTTGTAAACCCCCGTGAAGGAGAATGCACGTCAATGATTATCTACCGCATGTATGTCTAAAAGAAATTTTTTCATGCAATATTTTTTAAGTCACTACATTGAAAATTAAAGGACATACATAAACAAAATACTCCACTTAGGGAAACTTAATCGGTTAGAGCTAAAAATTAATTAAATATATTCCACTGTAAAATTAATTATATACACCATTCACTTAAAAATAAATAGTCAAATCGTTTTCTAAGGTCTCAACATAACATAAGACACTTAAATTTTGACATTAACTATTTTTGGGGCAAATGTTGAAAAATTACGATAATTTTTGATTCCAAACGCTGGCAGCTGAAAATGAAATATAACTAAAAAACTATTTTAGGAATAATGGTAAAATACTTCAAGAACCCGTGCCATCATATATCTTGCAAGATGAGTTTAGGAATAATATTCCAGCATATGTATTGGTAAATATTCCTGCAACATGGTGTAGGCGTAACAGCAAGATTTTAGAATAATCCGTGCCAGCTAGATATAAAATTGTCCACGTCACTTGACCATGGTTCAAATATTATGGTAAAGTAAATCATAAAAAAGCCCTCATGTAGCTGAACAGTGCGACGTTAATATTCACTCACTGAAAAAAATACAGTACAGTAGTTTAGGAATAATGGTAAAGTTTTCTAAAATTATACTTAAAAATGCAATATCTGTCTATTCAATTAAAATTATAACACATTATAATTTACCAAATTACTAACATCAACACAAAATATCAACTATAAAACTTTAACCAAATGATGTAGTGTGAAAGAGAAAGTTTATTCAGACAGTCAAATGCATCTTATATGCATATAGATTTGTTTAAATTCTTTTGTATTATTACTTTTGTAAGCTTCAATAAACTCATACTTTAAACATACAACCAGTATTTTAAAGCTGACTGAGCAACAGCAACATTTAGCTGGGTAAATCGCTAGTTAAACATAAAATTAAATCTTAAAAAGATATCAAAAATAAAAGACGACTCGATATTTTGAATAAATCCAGTATAAACATTTTTATACAAACACAATATATATTCAATAATATATATTATAATAATATATATTGCAAAAATTATTTATTTTGCTTTTGCATTTCAGACAGACATCAAACAAAATTTTAAAATTGTCAAAAATCAGATAAAAAAACATATTTTAAAAAAATACCACTGACGAATTTAAATCTAAAATTAAATGCACTTCTTTTAAAAAAATATTTTCAAAAATTTACAATGCACTTCTTTAAAAAAAAAAATGTAAAATACTAAAATATTAAAAAAACAAAAATTATATATTGAAATTAATTAAGATTAGCATGAGGAAAAATTTTGAAAAATGCTTTTTTAATCTCATAGATATTACATTTCAATTTGGTTATATTGATTTTTGGTTTGATTTTGAAAACGCCAATATTGGTTGTTGCGTCCAGAAAATGTTAAAATGACATTATAGAATTAAAGGTACTTACTTATTATTGCAACCTATTGGTGAAATTTTGATAAAATAAGACAAATTGCAACTTTAATTAAACACAACATAGATTGGTTTCAACCTTTTGTTTTTAACGTTGATACTGTTCTGTTTACTGCAAATTGTCACAAAAAATTATCCAAAGTGTATATATGGATATTTAATTTTTAAAAATAAATTAAAAATGAGATACAATACTTTAAACATTAACTGATAAAAAGAACTGAACTATGTTTTATCAATGCAAAAAACTTGTTTAAAAAAATTGTCCAAGGTATTTTTGTATAATTAACCTTTCTTAATTATATGAAACAAAGTCACATGACTCGCAATTCATTCATTATTGATTGTGCTAAATCAGTTAGTAATTGTCTAATATTTGAATGTTTTAAGAATTGTTAGATAGCACATAGATGAAAATAATTTATCTTACCACTACCTTTGCATTCCTCAAAATTTGTTTTAAGCAATTTGTATGATTCAGAAATCACACCAAATTGGTATGTTGCCCAGTCTAATATTATAGTAATGTACAGAATTAGAGGTATTATGTATTATTGCAAACTATTGGTGACATTATACAAAATGAAGCACATGATTGCTAATTCAACTCACTACAAAGTTGAACTTGCCAATAACCGAGTTGTCTTGAACGTTTTTATTCATTGTGCACATATTCACAAGTACTACAAAATTATCCAAAGTATATATATATCTTTTTTCGAGTATAAAAATAAATTGAAAAATGAAGTACGATACTAACATTAACTTTTAAAAATGAACTAACTGTTATCAATGCAAAAGCATAATTTGAAAAATAATTTACTTACATATAACCGCAACTTATTGGCTATAAAAAATGATTCACATCAAAATTCAACATTTATATATGACATGTAAAATTAATGTTCTCAATTTTGTTATTTTGAATGTTGGCGATTGCCAAAAAATACAAATGTTCTGATATAATTTATCTTATGACAACAATGTCTGCTTCAACAGGTATTTACCTTTTATTTATCTGTTTTGCTCATTTAATGCCTATTACCAGTTTGATATGTAATTACTACCAACACTGCTTGTGTTGTTCAAAAATGATTTTCTGCATGGCAATTTGTAAAAAAATCATTTAAAAGATCAAATAGTTTTAAAACAATTTGAAACTTAAAAAAAAAATGTGAAATTCAAAGAAAATATTATTGGATCAAGTGTATAAAAGGCCACCTTGGCGTTTTTATTTTGGTTACTAAAACATGGTCTCCAAGGTACTTTTTTCGGTATTATTTATTTGTAGAATGAGATTTATATATCACCATGATGGATTAAACTGATAAAAATCACACCTAAAATCGCCAAATCAAAAGTTTATACTTTTGTACATTTGAACCGAACTAGTTATAACCCTCATCAATGAGAAGTTTTTTTTTTGTTCTAAATCAGAAATCTTCGCATTCTATAGAAATAAATAAATACTTTTGTAACAGGCTGGCCGTTTGGCATGCAAAATTAAACACAGTCATCCCGCGATAATACGCTATCTGTTAGTAAAAAAGAACAAAACAAAGTTTTAGTTGTTGAAAAAATTATCAAAAAATTTTTGCTTTTTCGCATTGTTAATCTTTAAATATCAAAGAATTGTTGAAAAATTGAATAAATATTCCACCTATAAACAAATTTTGTAAAAATATGTAAAAATTTTGAAAACTGCATGTAAAGTATAAATTGACTTGTGAGAAACGTGACATGGTAGTATCGTTTTTCACATATGACGCTCATAACACTGGAAAAATCACTTAAAAATTAAAATTTAAAAAATTTGGATATTTTATGAACGCCGTTAATTCACCTATTTAAGAACCTTTCTGGTGTAATTTTGTGTACGTGTACCAAGTATTCACGTTATTTGACGTGTCTGGATCATATAGTTATCTAACATGACAAACAGACAACAAATGCCTTACTTATATATAATATAGATATATTATATCTATCTATATATATGCTATCTATATATATATATATTATATATATATATAATATATATATATAATATATATATATAATATATATATAATATATATATATCGCTCTATATATATAAATATATATCCTATATATAATATATATAATATAATATATATATATATATATATATATATTATATATATATATATATATATATATATTTTACGAGTTGTTAGCTTAAAGCTCAGCACAAGCTTCTGCACGTTTTGATTGAATGCAAATCAATGTCCATGCCTCAATGCCTTGTGACACCCAATAGATTTCCCTGCTCAATGTCTCGAGGGTCATTACACTCCATTCACTCCATCCGTGTATTGAAACAAGTTGGCTTCCCGAGATTGCCAAGCATCCGTGGTTTCTACCCTTTCTGAAGGAGGATGCAATCTGAGCATCATGATTCCCTGAGCACCTGCCCACAGGAAAGCAACAATGCCACTGAATGCTGCATATGTTTAAACAATGATGATTCTGAACGGTACGCACTAATTGAATGCAAACATACGTTTCATTCCATTTGCTTAAAACAATGGGTGGAAGGTGGTAAAAATACATGTCCCTACTGTCGGGGTAAATTACTGAAAAAAGATAAAATGAACATTGTGGATGTGGTGCATTCGCATTGCAGGTGTTGCGAGATATATATGGCTCCGAGATTGATGCCATCGACTTGGAAGATTTAATGTCTGACACGGAAAGTGACTCGGATGGAAAGTGATTCGGACATGGAAAGTGACTTTCTGACAGTTTTGCCGAATCAGGGTTGGAGTTTATACCAGGCACAATGGACCAATTGATACAAGATTTACTGAATCCATCCCAAGATGATAGAAGGATTTGGGTTATGTTGAAATTTTTACAACCTCGGACTCGATGGGGCAAGTTGTAAAATAAAACGAGTGGCAACCATGGAAAAAAACAAATAAAAAAATTTAAAATTTCCGGTCCTCTAGCTATATAAGCGAGGCTCATATTTCACAGATTCATTCATTCACAGCAGCTCGATTAAAGCTCTCCTCCCAAGCCGCATTCCAGCCGAGTTCCAATCAAAATGACGACCAGACCCAACTGCGACTATCTCGTTTCCATTGAATGGATGCGTTACCAGAGGCAATGGGTGCCTTACCGTATTTTTTCGCCAGTCCCTTTGATAACAAACAGGTGGAAATTCGTCCGAGCCTGGACAGCCTTTAAGCCTTTTCCTACCAGGACATTGTCAAAAACTTGAAACATTCCCATTCCCTGCTCGAAGAGGACGAAAATTGGGATCATAATGACATTGTGCGTGTACCCCATGATGAATTGGAGCATTTTATCAAGGTCCATCTGATAAAGGATTATCTGGAACGTGAAAACCACGGTTGGGATTTGGTAATTGGAGCCGCAGATCAGGCCACCTACATGTATTTGGACCGTATCATTCCCGAGGTTATGCAACATGTGGGAAAAGAGCACCACGCCGAAACAGTGGTGCACGACATGATGAAACGTTACCGCTGGAGGGAGGAAGACCCCGTCCATGAGTAATGGCTGCCAACCTGCATTGTGTAACCTGCCAACATGCCAAGACTATGTAGCCTGCCAACGTGCATTGTGTAACCTGCCAACCTGCATAGTGCAACCTGCCAACATGCCAAGACATTGTGTAACCTGCCAACATGCCAAGACATTGTATAACCTGCCAAATTGTATG
>BMAU01020691.1:600000-775300 GCA_019973935.1 Trichonephila clavipes | reverse complement strand
CAGAAACCAAAGCGGTTAATTCCTTTTTTGATATTTTCTTACTTTTGTAAATTTTGATGAAATAAATAATTTTCTTCTTAGTTATTAAAAATTTTACTCGTTGCTTCCTTTTTTCTATGACTTTGAAAAAAGGAAGCAATGAGTAAATCCTTGAACAACTAAGAAGAATATTATTTATTTTATCAAAATTTACAAAGAAAATATCAAAAAATGGACCTAACCGCATTGGCTTCTGAGAGGTTCATATATATATCATTCAATTTTTCCAATCGTTAATAAAATATACTTTCTATTCATCCATTCAAAGTCGGAATTCACTTAAAAAAATTTTTATATTACTTGTTATTATAAACTACATCTAGGAAGGTCACTTAATAAATACATACAAATAAGTGTTCTCCATCCATTTCAAAGCTGGCATTAGACAATGTACTTTTTTTTCTCCTACTAGTTAAATTTTGATACAATTTCAAATTTGTTAATTGGGTAAAAGATGTTCAAGCATTTTTTAAGATTCTTCAAAAGAGTTTTCAAAACTAAACATATTTATAATGTACGTGTACTTTTAAGCCAAGTACAATTTGTTTACCTATGTAAGCGTTATATTTGTTGAGAAGTAAGTATGTACTTTTTAAAAGAAAGTTTTTGTAAAAAGTAAAAGAGTTGGCAACGCAGTTGATTGACTGGAAATGTGATTGCATTTATCATGTGATTCTGACTTCACAAAAATTTAACCCATTACTTATCACGAAAAAGATTTATCACAATAAGAAAAATAATGCTAGTTAATAATGATATACAACATGCCACAACGTCTTTTGACTATCATATTTCATTGTTCCTTGAAGAAAAGGGAAAATAGATTATCAAGCATTACTGTTCTTCGAATTCTGAAAATGGTGCATATATGCACCCAGGATTGGGACAAACTTTGAGGGAGGTAGGGGAACACCTCAAGGATTCTGAGTTGCATAGCAACCCATGGCCGGAACGTAATTTAAAAGTAGTATGGCAGGTACAAGAAACGATGAAACACACGACAGAGATTATCTGAAATATTTATTGGTTAAAATTGGGTCATGCTGGGAGTTCGAGTGACTCGTATGCCGCTCTCACTCTGCCTATTACCTCGTAATGATCCATATGCATGTGCAAATTGTGCCCTCCGGC
Organism: Trichonephila clavipes; assembly: GCA_019973935.1. Taxonomy (NCBI): domain Eukaryota; kingdom Metazoa; phylum Arthropoda; class Arachnida; order Araneae; family Nephilidae; genus Trichonephila; species Trichonephila clavipes. The sequence continues at coordinate 774,130 of BMAU01020691.1, read as the reverse complement.
GGTCAATTCATCTCTCTGTGGTTACCTTCAGCGATACAACCTTCCTGGTGCTCGTCCATTTATTTCTGCTAATCCATAAATTAGGTGCATGTCTGCCAGATCGGTGTTCGTAAAACGTCCTATACTGCTCTGAGGACGATGCCAGCTCAAATGACTGAGGTAATGCAGGGTGACTGAGGTAATTGTTTCCTCCAATGGTTTTGTGAATTAAGCCACCTAGCACCGAACGAAGACGTTTCCGACCGTGGGTTGTTATGTACATCTGAATCATTTTGATGTTCCTTGCCTCCCCATAAAGTTTGTCCCAATAATCCTGGGACACCCTGTATAGAAATAGTTCTGACAGTATATTCTGTTATATCGAATTATGTGAACAGGGGAAAAGTATATTCTTCAAAGAGAAAAGAAAAAAAAATCCGAAGAGAGAGAAAAAAGTGCATTATGGTATTTACTAAGTAGTTAACTAAATGAGAAGCAACTGATTACGTATATGTCTGCGATGCTTCATATGTATGGAACATAATGATAATCTTATCTAATATATATGAATGTTATATTATATATATATAAAACAAATATAGTTAATATATATATATATATATATATGTAACAAAGTTAATGGAACAATTCCATTTAGTTTGTCCTTTTTTTTACAAGGTAAGAATAATATTACTTAGCTTTTAGCCTTATATAATAACGTAAGTATAAGATAGAGAACTAAAGTAGGAATATTATATGCAATTTAGCTTGAGTAATGAAAGAAGTTATTAACTCAATTGAAGTATTATTGTACGATGCAGGATTCCTTCGTGAAAAATTTAGGAATATTTGAAGAATTTTGATGAACGTTTCGTGAGAAAATAACAAATATTTAAATTAAATTGATTTAATTAAATTGAAGTAAACACCAAAAAATTCATAGATAGTTAAATCTCCTTTTATTTAAATTCACTTGAAAAATACGAAACATTTTTAAAACTAATCCGATCATTCTACGCATATTCTTTTATATTAATACATGCAAATGATTAAATTTTTAAGGCTAGTGAGTGTTAACGTAGAGCGTTTTTCTACTACGCAATTGACGTTGTGTAAAACAAATGACAACTGCAGATGGAATTTTTCTCGTTGTCGGCGTTGCAGTTTTCCGAAAATATTGCTTTATAGCTAACTGAATAACTTTGAACGTGGCAGCATAATTGGAGTGCTGATAATTTTGAGATAGGAGGTCATTGCGAGCAATAAGCCACTGTTTGAAAAGTATGGGTACGGCTGTGGAGAGATGTTGGTAGAACTAATTGCTTTAAGGAACTTATTGGGGGAATGAAGGCTCTGGAAGACCAAGATCAGATGGGATAAGTCCGAACTATCTCAGAGGAATCATCGAGAATTATCCAAACCACCTGTGGTACATTCCACTATCTCCCGGCTTGATTTTTTTACGAAAGTCACCTCTGGTCTTTTTGTATATAACTTAAATAGCTTAATGACATGTTTATCATATTCAGTGGATGGTTGCAGTACTCTTTACACAATGTCGTCCTGGGGTTTCCAGAAAAATAACGCTACTCCGTATATGGCTCTGATATGTCTGGCAGCCTGTGTATTGTAGATACTCTTCCTTGCCTAACAAAGTCGTCAGACCTTTTGTAAATTGAATATGTATGAGATGTGGTAGACCGCTAGCTTCGGACACCACAAAATGTCGCAGATCTGGTGCAATAATTGATGAATGTCTGGCAGAGCAGGAGGAAATTAGGAATCATTATTACTTCTTACATCGACGTATGCAAGCATACATGGCCTTTCAGGGAAGAAAGGAGTTTAACCAGTATTTAAGTTTAACATTCAATGTACAGTTGCTAACCATTAATGGATCCTATGGTTTTGAAGTTTTAATTATTTTACTCTCTGTGTTTGAACTTTACGGATGTTTAAGTTTAATAAAAGTGCCATTTTTCTCTCAAGCATGTATATTTTTCTTTCTTCTTTTTTTGCAAATACAAAAGTAATGATAAGAGTTCTAATACATTTATGAATTTTTTATGGCATTTTCATTGAAAATATTACGAAGTAGGAATAGTTAGAAATTTACATATCATATGCATATATGTTTCTATCACATATTGTATATATAACATATAAGATTGAATCCTTTTATAATACGATTTTTAAGGCGACGCTTGGATCTATTATTTCATATAATTATGCTAACAAAGTGTATAACTCATATTCTTAAAAAGATTCGATAAATTGAAATTAGAGCCCTGAAAAAAAAGGAAAGGGGCAAAAAAACCCCCCACAGAATTCTAGATAGATTACACTGAGGCTTTCGGCAAACAACTTTTTGAATACATTTTGGAAAATTTAAAATATTTCAGCTAAATGCGTTTCATATTTCTTCAAACTTATCTGTAATAAAAAGCATTTTTGATAAAAAAAAAAGTTATGAATTCTTAGGAAATTTTCAACACAACAAGCATATTAGATCTTTTTAAAAATTCTTTTGGATTTTTTAAGAGTTTTAAACTGACATTTATAATCTGCTTTTAATAAGCATATAAAAGCTATAAAAAGAATGTTTGATGTTTATAAAAAAGAAATTTCAACTCTATGGCAGTTGGGGTTTTCATAATCAACAATGAGTCAACCGAATTATGAATACCAATTCAATTTCTTCCAAAGAAGATTGTACAAAATAGTATGGAGTTGTTGCCTATATTAAATTGAGCCCATAAACAGGATCTGAAAATTTTCCAGTGATATACTTCGGAAGTTAGGAGACTATAGGCAGAGAACATACTGTGTGAATTTTAACTTACAAAGTCGGTCATTATTAGAATTTAGTACCTTTAGTGACGTGTTCAATGGCCGGTGCAGACAAGTGCTCAAAGTTGCAAATTCGTAGAAGCGTTGTCAAGTTGTGGTTTCGAGTCCGGGGCCTAAAATAATACATTTAGAGATGTTATGCGTGTTAAATCAGCCAAGGTTCAAAGTACTCACGTTGGCATGTTGCGGAGGTTTGGAGAGTGGGGTGTCAGTTCAGGTGTCATTCGAGATCACTTAATATAGTCACAAAAATACTGAATCTGAATAGCCCTTGAGTTGCTCAAGAGAGTGTTGTTCTGTCAAATCATTGAGATGTTCAATCAAAAGGTTCAGAAATTAAGTTAATAGGATACTGAAGTTAAGGTTAAAATCACCACTCAAAATCAGGGAAAGCGAGTGATAATTTTTTTAAAAGAGCAGAACCACCTTCGTTTTATGGTAAAAGTACAAAATGCAGGAAATCTTTACTTTTTTTAAACGTTTGATTCGAAGAAATGTATACGACCAGCGAAATCACTGTTTGTCCATTTTCAACTAAGCATTCTGCCACACTTATGTCCCCCAATATCGTGACTAACGGATTTAGAGTCAAGTGCTCGAGTGCTTGATGGCTACTAGAGTTGGATCCCCATGTGAGGGTAGCGAAAAGACACAGCCACGCACTCTCATTGATCAAATCAAGGAGGGAGCGCTTACGTCACATCCTGTTACACACATCCGTCCCTTTTCACGAAATCACTCCCAACAAATAGCCAGCAATCGAGAGGAAAGATGTTACACATAGAAAAAAAAACTCCATATTTTCATTTTTTTTAAGTTGTCGCTAGTAATTGGATACCTTAAATTTTTTGGATTCTGAAAAAATATTGACTGACATAAAGTCATTATTGACTAACTTATACTTATTCTCTATGAAATGTATCTCGGAATCACATCCAATGTAATTAAATAATCAGTTTTCGTAAAAGAAAAAAAAACATTTAATAGTATTTTTTTATTTACTACTCTATTACTCTTATTACACATATTCAAATGTATGCAGATCTATATGACACTATTTTCATTCTTTAAGGTATCCGACTACGTTCGAAACCATGATTTTAAAAAAGCGCATAAATGGATAATTTTTATGATATTTAGTGTCACTTAGATTAGAACACATGTATAAAACTGTTTTAAGGACATTTTGAGATAAAAAAATTATTTAAATACAATATTTCAGCAAAAAATTAACTTAGAATAACCTTTTTCAAAATGTTCTCCTTTTGTCAAAAATGCTTCTATTATAATAATATTTTACCTGTATATGGCTCAGACCTCTGTACAGAGGCTCAACTACGATTTTTAAAAAATTCACATTATTTTCAGAGTTACAACCAATTGCAATAATTATCAGCGTTTTTTTTTCTTAAAATTTCTCCCCACTGTTGTCGTAAAACACATAGATAAATCCACTTCTAAGTTGTATATTTCAGAAATTCTAGTTGAGGTTCTGTACAGAGGTCTGAGCTACATACAGGCAAAATATTATAATAGAAGCATTTTCCACAAAAGGAGAATATTTTGAAAATGAGTCATTCTATGTTCATTTTTTGTCAAAATATTGTACTTAAATAATTTTTTATTGTAATACTATTCTTAAAACAGTTGTATATACATTTTCTAATCTAAGCGACACTAAATATCATAAATATTATCCATTTATACGCTTTTGCAAAATCACAGTTCCGAACGTAGTCGGATACCTTAACTCAAAAGAAAAGTTCACTATTTCATTAAAGAGCTGAAAATCCTGTACGCAAGCAAAAATAGATTTATTTCAGAGCTAGAGTAACTTAATATTTTTCTATGGAGCTCATTGGGATGTAATAGTTTTTTCAGTCATCAGAAATTGAGATTCATAATTTTAATTACTTTTTTTACAAATAAATATTTAATTAATTATTTGCAGAAGTCTCTAACTATGACTTGGATGCTAGTGTTAAGTAACACTTTAGCTACAATATATATATACTGAAATGATTTACCAGTATAATCATTTTTTCTCAGTGTTACTCGCTACTTCTGTCAGTACACGTACTATTTATAGGTCAAGAATCAGTGCTGTAGGTCACTCCTCTCACTATTGTTTAAAAAATATTTTACTACTTCCCAATCTTCCAATTTGACCACGAAGAAAAACTGATGGATATTAATAATTTTTCTTTAAGATTAATATTAATGATCTCTGCAGTAGAAAAGGTTGATTTTTCTATTTCAAACCATTCTTCCTTCATGTCAAGCTTATGTTCTTTGGAAATCTATCTTTCATCACACGTTTCCCACTACCCTAGGTGAAAATAAAAGGTTTCGCAAAAAAGCGTAACTTTACGATACCCGGACTCCAGTGATCCGGTTAAACAATGCCATTTCCTAACGCTTTTAATCCCCTATCCAGTTACTTGAAGTGGAGCCTCCATTGCAACCGAAGTTGCGAAAATAGAATCGAAAATCTTTTACAGGTTGGACCACCCAGGCAGCATGGCAAGGTACAAAAGAAACAAGATGAGGACAGAGGGGGAGGGGGGAGAGGGCCAGGTAAGAGGACGTTCGATTTTATTCTGCATGTGATGGATAAAATCCTATGTGGCAGATACCTTCTTCCATGCAAGAACACGAATTGACGTTCGATCAATTCCGAACATATTCTAAAATGTTCTAACTTAGAAAGCAGGTATTATATTTAACTGGTATTCAATGAGGAATATTTTCCCCGTCTCCTTTTGGTCTGTTTGTGCTGTTAACTTTGTTATGCTAAAGGTCAGCGACATTTTAACATAGGTAATTAGTTAAAAGAAAATTTTCGATCTCTTGAACATGTTCAGAAAAGTTCCAAGTTCAGTACGATGATATTCGATAAGGAAATTTAACCTAGCATATATGATTGTCATCAATACAAAACTGCTAATATATAAAGTATTTTTAAGGGATGGTAACCATATGAATAATTGTGTTTCATTTCGTTCTTCAACGTGTCTTATTTTCATTTTGTAATATTTCGTTCTCGTATGTTTCAGATGATTTTTTTTCTTCCTTTCCTCTCTTCAGTATTTTTTTTTTCGTTCCCTTCGTCGTCAATTGTCTGAAACTAAAAATATTTTTCTAAAAAAACAGTCAGTAAAAATTTCTTTTACTTTATTTTAATGTTAGAACTACTTTGCAAAACCTGTTAGCACCCCCAAGATAATGCAGTTTGAATGAATATAAGCTGTTAAAATTCAAGTACGCAACAATCATCTTAAGCAGTAACAGTCAACCTTAATTTTACTATAAAACATATAAGAATATTATACTTTTCATTCGATAAAATAAATATTTAAAATTTGTTAAGCATTTTCTCTTAATCACAGTAAAATTTTTATAAAAAATAAATATTTCCCGAAAGGAATTCGCTGAATTTCGAAATACTTAAGTGTAAGGGGAGGGGGGAGAAGGAAAACACTGTAAAGATTCTCATGTAATTATGAATTTTTTTCACAAAATAAACATCGAACTCTTAAAGCCAATTTTATGTAATAGCAAACAAATAAAAATTGTGCATTTCTTTTAAAGTTTGAGGAATATAATACTTGATAAAAATTAATAATTGAAAATTTGGTTTAATTTTAGATATAAACTCTTTAATATTGATTTATATATTCAGTTATAATTAAAATAAAAATTTACTCTTTCAGTTAATTTATTTTATTTTATTATCATTTGAGGGAATTCCATGAAGGGTTACTATAAAGTAATTTAGAATTTTTTTTATTCACACTTGAATTAAATTAGGATTGTTCAAAACTATTATTGTTATATATATATATATATAATTGGGTCAAATAAACATCTTGGCATACCAGAAATTTTTTCAAGCTGATTATAAAATGTTGATTAAAACTTAAGTACAAAACTTTTTTTTTTGTTAATTATCTAATTTTGAATGTGAAAGCAAACAAACATATTTCCCTTATGTATTCTGCTAATCAAACAAAATCTTTTGCTAACTTGGAGAATTCCAGTTGAATAACCTTTTCGGTGTTGAGTCCACACCTGTTGCTTGTTCATAATTAAGAAACAGCTGATTACGCAGAACTAATTTTTTTGGTGAAATTTATTTTTCAAGCTTCCGTTTAAAAACAGCAAGACAAAAGAATTAAAAAAAGATATTTTCAGTGTAAATCACTAAAAATAATGAACACAAATCAACATCTTGAAACAGAAAACGGACCTAAAAGTTAATTAATATAATTAATCGGAAATCTTAGACAAGAAATTTTGAATGATAACCTTTTAACGTCATAAGGCAACGGTCGCCAAACTTTTTGACCTCTCGGGCCTGTAAATTCATAATTTAAATTCCGCGGACCACTAATAGGATTTTTTAAGGGTTAAATATATTTATAAAAAAATGTGATCTAAAACACATAAAATGTACCTAGTTAATAAAATGAAACTATTAATTGTAACTAAATTATGAAATCTAAAGTAAGAAAGAGAAGAAATTTAAAAAAGTCAAACTAATTTTATCCTAATAAATATCAAATTAAAGAAAATTTGCACATTGTTAAGGTATCCGACTACGTTCGGAACCGTGATTTTGCAAAAACATATAAATGGATAATATTTGATATTTATTGTCACTTAGATTAGAAAATGTATATAAAATTGTTTTAAGAATATTATTACAAAAATAATTCATTAAGTACAGTATTTTGACAAAAAAAAAGAACATAGAATGACCCATTTTCAAAATATTCTCCTTTTGTGAAAAATGTTCCTATTATAATAATATTTTGACAATATATAACTCAGACCTCTGTACAGAGGCTCAACTAGAATTTTTGAAATACATAAGTTAGAAGTTGATTTATCCATGTTTTGCGACAACAGAGGGGAGAAATTTAAAGAAAAAAAACGCCGGTAATTATATCATTTGGTTGTAACTCTGAAAATAATGTGAATTTTTTTAAAAAAACAGTTCAGACTCTCTGAAGAAGTCTTTACTTTATATAAGCAAAATATTACTATTTTAGAAGCATTTTTTATAAAAGAAGAACCTTTTGAAAAAGGTTATTCTAAGTTAATTTTTGCCAAAATATTGAATATAAATAAATTTTTTTTGTCAAAATGTCCTTAAAATAATTTTATACATGTGTTCTAATCTAAGTGACACTAAATATCATGAAAATTATCCATTTATACCCTTTTTTAAAATCACGGTTCCGAACGTAGTCGGATACCTTAAGATTTAAGTACATACCTGTTTTAAAAAAAACACCAATATACAAAAGAAAATACACAAAATCTTCCTTAATAACCGAACTAATATATTGAACTGAATACGTCCACCTTTAAATGCTTCAACTGATATACTCGTATATATGCGATGTACAGGAGAGTGAAACATTGGAAGAGTGCGAAACGAGACGAGACTAAACGACGAGAGTAGATAAAACAATGCAGCTACAGCAGTACGACTTATTTACCGTGGCGTTATTCTATGAAGTAGCGTTTTTATAAATGCACACGTATTGTTATGAATTGAATTATGTTTCAATGCATCTTAAGATATAACTTAACGTGATGAGTAAGTATATTCCAAATTTTTGTGATGGCCATTGAAGCTTTCTCGCAGACCACCACTTTGGCGATCGCTGTTTTAAGGGATGAGCCAACTGGGCCGGTGTCTAGACCCTAAGCCTCGGAGGGAACTTATCTTGCTCTCTACTCTGTCGCAATAAGATCGTGATCGGAATAATTTTAACCGTCAAATGTAATTCCCGGACATATAACCTAAAAACCTGGGAATTTTGAAGTAGATACCAACTGTTAAAAGTGGCAAGATTGCATTATTGTGTCATATCCATCATTCGTGCCTAGGCCTAAGCTTATTACCATATTCCTTCGTTGCCTATTTAGTCAAATAGCAACAGTAGAGTTTGTTTTAAGACAAGGTTTAGGAGATTATGAGTTCCACTTATTTATTTGTTATAAGTTTCCATTCGTACGAGTATTTGACAGCGTATACTATATATTGCTTACTTAAAGTCGCAAAAAAGGTTTGCGTAAAGACCCAGGGCCTCAAAAAATCTTGAGACATCACTGCCTTTAAGAGTATTAATTTCATACTCTCTATTGTGCATAATATTAAAATAAATATTAATTCATAATGCTTCTGAGTGAGACAATTGTTTTGATACCAATAGGTGATCTATTTTGAGATTGTTACATATTTATGTTTATGAAAATAATTTTTTTCGAAGTAGTAATAAATAGAAAAGTTATTCAAAATGAAGGATAACTAATCATTATATATATATATATATGAATCAACTTGAAGAAAAGGGATATGATTTTATTTTAAGTAATATTCGTTACATATAGAGTAAAAACACTCCAAAATGCCTCAAATATAATAATAATAGTAATAACAATGATATTAAATTGAGATACATCTATTATCTCTTAACACAATAAACAGTTACAACGAAAATTAAATAATTGGAAAAATTGCTCAGATACTATAATTAGCTTAGAACATTAATTTAAGAATTTATTTTATTAAACTCAAGAAACTCTGTATTTCTGTCTCTGACTTACTACATTTTTATTAATTAAACGGGTTATTTATAAACTGTCAGTTACTTAATTTGTCACAATAAATGTAAAATTTATTTGAGAGTAAGTTTAATATATATTTTTTTAAAATACAATTTTTTAATTAGGCTTACGAAAGGAATTCGAAGACATATCATTTCATAATAAAGAAAATGGTGCAAATTTCCTTTCCATACAATCACACTGCATTAATGACTGATTAACTATTTATTAACATCTCATTTACATGCAACCTTATGATTTTAAACCTCGTTTAAGTAACGAGCACTTGAGCTCTGGAATTCCACTCTCTAAACTTCTACACAATGTAAACATGAGGACACTAAACTTCGATATATTATACAAATATCAACCCTTCTATGTGGTGGATATTTTATGTCTCTGAGACTTAAAACCCTCAGCTCATCATTTATGTGTATGAATTTTTTTCCCAGTTTAGCTTCCACTGTTTTATGTTTTTAATTTGAGTGATACAAATAAAAGTTCCATTGTAAATTTTGAAGATATTAAGGGGGACAGGTATGTCCATAGGAGTCTATGTTAAATAGCGTAAGTTTATGTATCTTTTTCTCAGAAACTACTTATTTCTCATGGATAAAATTTTTATAGGTTATGTATACTATCAACAAAGCTTTCACGAAGGGGGTCTTTTCTTTTTGTTAAAAATTAAAGCAATTATGAGTTTTTTTTTAAAAAAACGTCCATTTCCCCCCTAAAAATTAGTTTATATAAGAAAGCCTTATCTAAAAAAGTTTGCTATATATATCTAATTCTCACTATTAAAATGTGTAAACATGTTAAAATTATGCTCAGTGAAAATTTGAGGATTATGTAAGTAGTTTTTGAGAAAAAGGTACATAAAATGAAAATATTATATTTTGAGAAAACAGGCTTTAAAGTAAAAAATTGTAATTTGTTGAGCATTTACTTTTTTAGTACTTTCCAGAAGCATATGAAGCATTTTCTTTACCCTCTGCTGCTATAAAAAACTCTTCTAATTTTATTTTTTTCGTTATTTTTAACTGTTTAGCCTTTTTTGGGGGGGGGGGGATTTCAAGATGCTTTCGTTGTGCTACACGAATCCTATGTGCAACTAATTTTTGGAAGCATGACAAGCAATTATTACTTGGTTCAATATCACAATGTCTTAAAATCATTAATTTTGCTACTTGATTCACATTGAACTGTGCAATGGCCATATTTGTGCTTACTCTTTTAGTTTTTAACTCCACAAATGTTGATCTTGGAATCACTGACTATATGATGTTATTAACACCATACCATGCACTAATAGACTTTTGGATAAACCCACTCCACAATAATTCTTCCACCTGAACATCATATGGATTCGCGCTCATCAGAAACTTATGCAAGGAGAAACATAGATGCTCCTAGCAGAGCTCATTTGATGCGTGTCAAGGAGAAGCTTCATTTAAAAAATATAAACACAAATACTTCTAATTATTGTATTTCCTCATATCATATATCATTTTAAACAGAAATATTTGAACTTTTAAAAAATATAAAAAAGTGAAAATCGATAATTTTTCAAAAATTCATGTGCCGGACTCCCTTTAAGATTTTTGAGTTATTCGAGAAAAAGCTTTTAAACAATGAAAAAACTTAATTTGAAATTTGAAAAATATCCTCCGATTAACATAATGAATCAGTTCACATCTATACTCTAAACGACTCTTTGTCCCTAAGTGAAGCTCTCTTCTCTCTCTCTCTTTTACAAACCACCCATCCAAATACTTAACAAATCCCATTACTGCCCCTGGAAAAAGCAAACGTAAACAAACGTCCTTCAGCATTCAATTAACAACCCATCTACCGTTTTAAACACTATTAACAACTCCCCTGACACGATCAGTCCAAAAAAATCTGCACTGTACCGACATTTCAAGTCAAACACCGGTAAAATAAAGACTTATGTTGTCCTTACTTTTTAAGTTCTCCGGTGCACAAAAGAAGGGAGGTCATGTTAATCAAATTAAGAGGGCTTACAGGACCCATTTCAATCGGTGACATCCCTTTGTGACAGGGTAAAATGGTAGAGAGATAGCGTTTTATGGGTTACGGTGTGACTCAACGTATTGTGCATTCGATGATGTTGCAGTTAGGAGAGGCGGCAGATGGTTGGAGATGGTCTTATCTCTGGCACGGGAAAGACCACAGGTGGTACTGTCTCCTGCGGATTCTGTACGCTCGCTGTCCGTAATTTAGAAGAGAGGATAAAATATTAGAAAGGTTTTTTTGGAGAATGGGATGTGTTTGGGTAAGGTATTAGGTATGCCGAAAGGTTATGATCGTTCTTTTTTAAAATAAAAGTTCATATTTATTGTAAATGCTGAAATTTTCTAGTATAATTCTCATTTCTATCAATAAATTTTACTTCTAGGCTTCTGAATATCATCAAAAGATCATTAAAGAGAAACATTTCAGAGGGTCAAAATATTCAACGGAGCATTTATATGTGTTTGTGTGTATAAAGTATTATATAAATATATATATAATACATTATACACACACACTTATATACATATAAAGTATGTTTTTGAACTTTTTCTTCTTTTTTAAATTGATTTCTTTTCCATTTTAAATGATACTTTATTTATCTATTTAAATTCCACTCGGACACACGCGTACATTGTAGGCTTATCTGCTATTTGATACTTTTGAATTCTGTTTATTCATTGTTCAATTCCTACTATTAGCTCACACTCTCTATATATTTATTTATCTTGGTGGAATTTTCAATCTTTAATAAAATACATTTGAAAGCGCTCAATTGAGCTGAAATTTTTTATACATGATTATTTTGGATGACAATACAATAATTTAATTATAATTAATAAAAATTAATTGATTAAAACTAATTATCTAAAGAATTACAAATACAGCCACATTGGTAGGATTTTTCGCGACTTGTTTCAAAACTTGAAAATGAATTTTTCTCACGTTTTAAAGCATTCATTTGAACTGAAATTTTATAGACACGGTTGTTTTGGATGACAATACAATACTTTAATGATAATTAATACAAATTAATTACCACTTAATGTTGTGATTCTGTCCTATGTATATACATATTTATATTAATTGTAACTATTTAATAAAAAGTAGCTAAAATAAAAATTTTCTTTGTTGATCTAAGTAGGAATTGACTTAAACATTTTTTTTATATTACTTTTTTTTTTGTTTTTCTTGTACTATTTTGTATAAATTTTGTTTTGATAGGGGAAGGTTAGTATCCTATAAAGTGCACTCCAAAACCTACATTACATGCCTAAATCTATAACAGCATCAGAAAACAAATATATCTATGGATATTTTCATATTCCTTTTATTGGTCTCGAAAAAAAAGACAATAAACATTTATTAATAGCAATTTTTGCCTAAACATTAATATCGAATTTTGTGATTTTAGTCAAAATAGACCGTTTTTTTATGTAACTTTATTTTGTTTAAATTATCTATCATTTTCTGCTTGAAATATGCTTCATATTTCAATTGCTAGACTCTCTAAGTGAGTGTATCTTTTAGTTGTGGGTGTTAATAGGAAATTACGTGTGTGTTTGGAATATTAAACTTTAAAGTTACTTTGAAAATACAGGAACCAAAATTCATATTGAGATATTTTACTATTTAAGAATGTGTCATGTATTTTAATATAAGGTAAAAAGATAGTCAATAGAATTAGATAGGCTCCATAAAATAGTAAATAAAAAAGTTAAATTTTTGTTTTATTTAATTAAAACTATTTTCCTCTTCCGCACTTCTAAGCTTTTTTTTAAAAAAAAATTGTGATCTTTTGCATTACTTAGCTAAAATTTAGTTTATATTTCACATTACAAGATTATATCAAAAAATTAGAAATAACTTTATGTTTCTAACAGTGCCATTCGGGTGACAGTTTCTCACCACAACACTTGAGAAATTTCTTTAAAAGCACATTATAATGATGAAAATGAATAAATTTATAGATTCATGTGGAGAAGACTTATGCTTATTAAAATTATGATTATTGCAGAAAATAACATTGTCTTTTTTTTGTTAATTAAAAGCATTATAAAAGTGCATTAACAATATAAATTACTGTCTTAAAATGCAGTATTCAAATGTATATGACACTAAAAATATTTTTTAACTATCATAAAATGATAATTATAGTTTGTTGTAAATACTATTTTGGAATAACACAAAAAGTTTGAAATTTCAAGAAGGAAAATTTAGGCTCAGTTGCACAATATAATTTCAATATTTACATGTTGAGATCGAATTAAAAAATGAAACACAAAGATAGTTCATTACTTGAAAGTTTTCTATTCTGAGAAATTTTAATAGCCTAAATTCAGAATTTTAGAACGAATTGAAACAAATTAAACTATCTTTAATAATTGCTATACAAATGTTATTGCAAAATTTTTTTTAAGAAAAGAAAAGTTAAAAAGTTACTTTACTGGTGATCTGTAAAATTATGTAAAATCTACGTTTATATATACATAAATTTACATAAAGGTGAACATTTGAAAAGAGCAGATTTTAATATTAACTCATTACATTACAGTGCTACATTTTTATTTTTATACAAGAAACCCCAATTCTGTGAAAATTTCAAGTCTAATGACAGAGTTTATATTGCATTAACCCTAGAAATCTTTTTCTTTTCTTCCTGCATGAAAATATGAAAAATATTAAGTTTGATCATGTATACTAAAGCAAATTTTATAAATGAGTTTATTATATGATTGGTGTTATGTTTTTGGTTGAAGAATGGTTATCAAATGTAACTGGTGTTGTGTGTGTTTATAAATATAAAAATCTATAATGCAAAATATATAAACATCTATGATGCAAATATTTTTTCCATTATATATCTCAAAAAGCTAATACTTGGCTATACTCTATATAGTATTTTATGTAGTGTATTTAATACAATTTTGTTTTGAATAATTTCTGTGTTTGAACGAAGTTTCGAGTTATAACAATTTAACAAAAATATATCTATGTCACACGTATGAAAAACAAAGTTGATATTTTTTTAATTAATTCCTTAGTCTTGTGGTTTAATATCTTTTACTTTTTATTACTAATGTAAAATTCAAAGTAAATTTTAACGAAAATTCTTTAATTAAGATACAATTTTGGCTTACGATAACTTTCACGCTTATATTTGTTCTGAAAAAATTCTAATCAATATATTTCCAACAAAAGAGAAATCGACAATATCTGATAATGATACTATTATTTCCTTAATTTTATTTGTAAGTCAAGTTGAGTTATAAGAAAATATTTTAATATGTATTTCTAAGCAATTATGACACCCCCTCCCCCTTTTTTCTCCGTAAAATATATGCCAATGCCTTTGCAGAATGATGCAATATATATGACCAAAAAGAAAAGAAATTGGTTTAAGATTAATTGAAAAAAAGTAAATACCTAATTGAACACACACATATATATACACCTTGAATTCTATTTATTATTTCATTTAAAACGATAATATTTTGTGCTATGCATTATATAAAAAAAAATTTCAGCTATTTTCCAAATAAGTTTTTTCCTCATAAAAATGCATTTGAAAAATATTTGAAACATTTTATAAACTACTTTTGGAATTAACGTTTGAAATATGTTGAGATAAAACATCTTGTTTGAAAAACATCATCTTACATTTACATAAATAAAAAAAAGTTCTAAGTGTTCATTAATTTAGATAATAACAGATATGATCACAGCACACTTGTATTTTAAATTAGAAATGTTAAAAACCATCGTTGCTTTATTAAAAGTATTATTTATAAAACTGTGTACTCCAAAAAAATGTGATCTCTTTTGTGGAGTGGAGCCAAGTGAACAATAAATAATGTATGCACTATCAAAAGAAAACTATTATTCCTGTAAATATGTAACTATTTGCATTCTTTTCTACTTTGAAAAAAATTTTAATATGTATTTTCATAGAGATATTGACAAAGAATGTGGTATTTTAACACAAAACAGATTCTCTGAGAATAACATACTTTCAAATTTAATAGAAATTATATCTCTATTGAATATTCTGTTTTAGAATATTCAAACAATGATAGTAATAATTTGCCCCTGCTGAATTTGATGAAGAAGTTAAGTTTAAAAAACAAATATTTTATTGTTATACCAAAAGTATACGTTATTTCCCTATCAATATACATAAATACATTTTTGCAACTATTTTTCTCCAGTTAATCAAGCATTTTACTTTCACGCACTGAAAAATTGTAACGAAGTTTTCTCCAATAAGTACCTAATTTCAAAACGAAATGCGCATATTATTAAAAATATTTCGAATTTTGAATGTTGTTAAAATAACGTAAATACCAACCTGAGTTGCTTTCTGTTGTCTTCATTAAACTTGCAATACCTTTACCCGTATTGCTTCTAAAATATCTGAAGTTCATCTAATCCAGTAAACAATTAATTACTGTCATCTATTAGTGATAAAATTAGTAAATTTTGAATTAACTGGTTGATTCAACGTATGATAAAAATAGAGTCGGTGATAGTGCTGTGCTTACCAAAAGATGGCGCTGCAAGTCCACTGTCATGGCAAAAAATTCTAGGCTCTAGGAACTGGAAATCGGCAAATAGGCGCAATGAAATTCATTACCGTAGCTTACATATATTGCTAACAATTACTGGATTTTTAGCTATTCTTAGTCAATAATTTTGAATTTAAGCCACATAAAAAGTTATTTCCGAGAGAGAGAGAGATTTATTTAAAGAATATCTTAAAATATATTTTATAAATAAATGAAATATCCACTCAAGAAAGAAATGTCACGTAAAATACTAATTTTTATCATTTTAAAAAAACAATGATAGTTAATAACCTTGTTTCAATAAACCTCTCCATTTAATGCGTCCTTTTTCACAGTATGTTTAAATTTGAGTTTAAGTGTTGAGGAATTCTTATATTAAAACAGCATTGCTTAGAATTATTAGACGAAAAAACATTTATCTGGGGTTCCCCCCCCAAGGATTTTTTTTTAAATTTCTATTGAACTTTGTTTATTTTAGAGAAAAATTCATTTTCAAAAGTACCATAAAAACCAAATTACTTATTTTTTTCGTCAAAATGAAAATGGGATCAATGTGACTCCTAAAGTATCAGAAAAAAAATGGTAAAAATATTGAAGATGCAATTTTTTAAAATTAGATAGTACTACATAATTATGTTAAGATCACATAATCTTGAGTAGTTAAGTTATTTAATGATTTCATATTAATAACGTATATTCTAAAGTACACTTTAGGTAAAAATTTTGATTTCTTGAATGTTATTAATTTCGCACCTTTTAAAATGAGATTATTTGAATAATAAAACTGCTTTATTTTGATGCAGATCCTGAATTTCTACCAATAAATTTCCTAACTTTAAATTCTTACTTAGAGTTCATCTTTCCTTTTTTGATAGAACAAAGCTTTATTCTAATTTATTTTCAATTAAAATTATACAACTAATAAGTCTGTGAAAAGTATAGCTGAACTCTACAAAATATTTTTATAACATTTTCTCCTATATCATTACAAAATAACAATATAAACTATATACCATTGACTTGGAATAATTTTTAATACTTTAAATTTAAAATCAATAACTATATGTTAATTCGCACCATAAAATAAATTTTAATAAGAATTAAAAAGGAAATAAATATTTTTTCATCGTTTTTAACGTAAGGAATGTAATTTTTAATGTTTTTTAATGTAAAGTATTTAAATTAGCTTAAAAGCATTTTGCATCATATCTCAGTCTTACCTTATATATCCACCCCATAAAAGGGTTATCAACAATAATTTTTGATCTTTTCCTTTTGTTAATTGGAAATAATTTCTTTTTTTTATAACTGTCAGGATAAAATGTCAGGAATAGTTATATAATCCCACTTTTAAACTCTGTTATAAGAAGGAAAAATATGTACATATATATATATAAAATACAATTTTAAAATAAAAACTCTTACATATATAAATTTACTCGTTTCTTTCTTTCTTTTAATTTTCTTTTTAAATAAAAACAATTTCTTTGAGACAATTCGGGACTTGGCATTTCCAAATTTTTATCTTACTGGTAAAAAAAAAAAAATGAATACTTTGTTCTCAATGATAAATTGATACTATTGTAAGAGACAACAGTACACAGCAATAGGATATTGTTGGAAATTAAGTAATAAAATATATTTGTGTGTTATTGAGACTAAATTACATACATATTTGTACTATGAACAAAAGAGTATATATTTGATACATTCTCTGTTTTAAAATATTGTCAAATTGTGGAATGGTTGATAATTTAGAACTCTTTAAAATACCATACTGAGTATAACGATTTTTTTATAATAGAATTATTTTCTCAATATTTATATCCAAACCAAATGCATCACACATTGCATTCGATATAGATCTAAATTGCATTAAAAAAAATTAGAAACAAAATTATAACTCAATAAGAATTTTGTAACAACTTTAAATCGTTTCTAAAATAAATAAAAAATCAATTCTTTTAATATACGTATAAACTCTAGTCCAAGATAATGAAATTTCTGATTTTAATGTGTAATGTAACTTTAATTTAATTTTATAGCATAAAAATGAAATTTTTGTTTATTACGTTTAGTAAAAACTATTTTAACACCATCACATACAATAAATAATTCTATTCTAAAATTTTAACTCTATTTTATTTATATAAATAATTGCAATTCTGTTCGAAAATATATAAAATACATAACATGTAATTATATTCTACACGATATTAAAACATATTCAGGCGCCAGATCTGACATCGGTCTAAGCAATGCAAGATTTCCTGTTATTTATGGTCCCTCTTTTTATGTGTGCATTCATTTTTTTCCTGTAGCAAGGGCAGTACTTCAGAGACTATTCGCACAGATATAAAATCCACACACTTTCCTATTGGTGGATGCCATATAAAATGCGATAATGATTTGCCAACACCAAATATTTGATCGTGACTTTGTCACATAATCCGGGTTCGTTTGAACAAATGATGAATCGTAAAAATGGATAAGGGAGACACAAAAAGTAAAGAAGGCAAGCTGTACCCTGTAATCAAGATAAAAAAGATCAGGAGGTTTCGTCGCTCTAACAACGCGCATAAATAGTCACCGGAATCCGACAAGGCAGGACAAGTTCTTGGAGAAACATGGTTCGGAATTACCCCATAAAAAATAACAATTTAGTGGAGCTTCTTCCCATTTTAATCCGAATATAGCCTTTGCAGAGAAGAAATTCAAACGTGCTGTTAAAGAAGAGGATTATTATATAGGGGAAAAAATGGCCATTTTCTTTTTATATTGATTATTCATTGATTAAATAAATTAAAACTACATAACAGAGGAAATGAAAATTTTGCATTTTGTTTCATCTTTTCCTTTTAATATATAACCTTCTAATAAACACCATTTTCTTATTCTCTCTTTTTTTATGTTTAATTTCAGAATTTTAAGCGCATTAAGGTATCCGACTACTTGCGACAACTTACAAAAAAAAAAAAAAAAAGATTATGGGGATTTTTTTTGTGACTTTAGATTTATTTAGTACATTTTGAGAAAAATATGACAAATGCACAGTGGATGGTATCTGGAATTAAGGCAAATACAGTCGAACCTCCATAATACGAAACTCTATATTGCGAATTTTTCTATAAAGCGAACTTTTTCCTGGAACCAAGAACATTTCATGATTTTCTTCGTCAAATAACCTCTCAGTAGCGAACTGTATTTACTATATAACGAAAAATCTTCCCTGTCACCTTTCAGCCTCAGTGGAGTTGCCTCGTGTTCCCGCGTCCTAGAACTAGTCTCCGTTCATTTGTAGTACTGATCAGTCGTACTGGTAACTTAGATTCTTGTATCTCGAAACTGTCAAAACCTAAGTGCTTGATCATCAAAGAAAAAAATTTAACTCTTCAAGAAGGCGTCAAGAAATTTTCCTTGCAGTTTTTCTTTCTTTCTTTTCCTTTCTTTGAGAAGTAAGATATATAAAATAAATATGTATTAATTTACAAAAAAAGGAATAATTACTTTTTTTTTAAAAAAAAAAATTTGTGTTTATGAATTTAAAATTTGTTTTCTGTAGTTTATTGAAAATTGAAAATTAGAAAATTGAAAGATGAACCTCTATATAACGAATTTTCCTTAAAACGAACTTTTTTTCCTCGCGATTTAGCGACTTTATTATATAGAGGTCTGAGAGTATTTGTATTTAATTTTTAGTATGTAGATATTTACTTCGAATATCACGAAAACGACAGGTATTTGGTATGAAATCGAAGAGCAAAATCTTCACTATAAGATGCAACTAAAATTTATTTCAAACAAGCAGTAAATCCTGAGTTAAAAATAATGGGTCCTTTTTTTTGACCGTGCAAACACGAAAATAAGTTAATCGACCTCACCACTTCCACATCAGTAAAGTGGCCCCGGTAACCTAGGGGTCAAGGTAACGGACTCTAGGCTGGCGTGTCATCAGTTCGAGCCAAGTACCGCTGAAGACCCGCCGTGTAGAAGGTCACTGCAAGTTAAATATGTCGAAGCTCAAAGTCCTCCCGTTCGTGAGAGTGGAAGTTAGAAGAGAGTACTAGATCAAGTGTCCTTCTGTCAAAATTACGATGATTCAAAATTGCGAGATCCGCCGCAAATAGCCTTCATGCAGCTTTATAATGCGGCGTAGATATAGCTCTAACTCCACATCAGTAAATAGTAATACTTTATTCGAAATGGAAAATTTCCTATGAAATCAACAAGAACACTTAAAAGAATTTGATACCCTATTCTGAGAACACTTTTAGCCACAACCAAAAGATATATTAAATAAGAAGTTTTGTGTAAGGAAAAGAAATTTGAAAATCACAAATTCCAAATATTTGAAGATATTACTTTCCAATATAATCATTGCAGAACGTAGAACAGTTCTTTTCAAATTAATTTTGTCCAAATATGAATTAATTACAAATTTTTTCAGTAAACATTAATAATATTCAATAATTATTAGAATTTATTAAAATTGGACATCTCCTGTTCGGCGTTCAAACAATGTAGAATATCTGAACTTAAAAATGGATTGTAAGCATTTTAATTTATGCATTTGAAAAAAGATAACGAGGAAAAAAAGTACGGGGCTTTTCTTAGAATTCTCAACCACATGGACAGTGAAACATATTCCACAATAGTGCCCATTTTCTCAAACAGGGTTTTATTCAACATATTTGCGTTCCATTGCCATTCATTTTTAATGTAAGACTATCTTAAGCATGGAGATGAATACATTGTCTACCATTAACACTTTAAAAGATCTAATCTTCCTTAACCCAAGTTGTGAATCACACAAAATCCGACTTCTAATAATCATCGAAACACAAGAAAAACACTTTATTAATTTAAGAGCTGAAAGTAACTTACCAAATTAGAATATTTATTTTTCAAATTAAAAACAAATGAGACGATTAAACTTGAAAAACAAAAGAATTGTAAAGAAAGATTATTATTAAGATTATAAAAAGCGCGTAAATTCGAAGGGGAAAACATTGAAATATTATCAAAACAAAATATTTTAAGCATTAAACTGCTTAACCGTTTCGTGATGCTATTTACGGAAGGAATTCTATGTAGTATTTCCTTTTAAACCTCAAAAATATGTAAAGAGTTGATCACCAGAAAAGATATAAGAAGTTTCTTTTTATTATTCTGTAGATTTGTATTTGGTTTTAATTTTGTGCTGTATTAGAAGCAAACGCAGAACATATTTTCATAATGTAAAATATTCCAATATTAATACAAATTTATACGATCTTAATGTGCATGTTTATCTATCCCTTTGTCACAAAATTTAGAAATATTTCAATGATTTTGTGATTATAATTTTTCAAATTTGATAGATTAAGTTAAGATTCCAGATAGTTTTGCGTCTTAGGATTAAAAAAAGGAGGAACAAATTGCATACACGAAATAAATTGTTAAAAATATTCTTTTTTAAACCTATGATACTCCCAGTTTAATAGAATGGTCAAAATGTAATACTAATCATTGGTATTTTTTTCTGCCGAAAAGGATTTCCTATTCTTCTCTTTCTGCAAAAAAAGTCTTCCTTTTTTTGTGTGAGAACAGTACTAAACCTCGAATTCAAATGTTTTTATTCTACATTGAGGTTTCTGTTAACACAAGTACAGCTGCATTAGTTTATGTAGAATTAAATAAGTTTACATCCACACACACACACAAAAGTACTTCAGATCTATACATTTATAAATGACTTTTCAAATACAAATAGCCTTATGGAAGTGGTAATTTTAAAACTACTAACTGAATAATGACGAATGTTTGTGCCATTTTTAATGCGAATTTACTATCCATTCTCATGAGAAATTTAAAGTAAGGAATTCTTAAGCTTTTTATTACCTTTTAAAGATCATGACACAGAAATAAATCATTGAAGCTTTCCTACTAGGAGAGAAATCTTAAGAATTAAGCTTACGAGTATTTGCAGTAGCGCACACAAAATTTTCAGGGGGCACAAGATCGAAAGTCCACTATTCTGGTATCTTGCTCCAATACGCCGCCCCAACATATTCCTTTGATTTAGTCGATTTTCGGGAACAAAAAACAATTAAAAATTAATTATTGAACGAATACTTAGCATTTATTAATAAAATTAATTACTAATAACAAATAATTAAATTATGCTTACTATATATATAGGATTATAATCAATCGGGGAAATCAAGGATTTTGAGAGGGGGTCTAGACCCAAGGATCCTCCCCTTGTGTGCACCACTGAGTACTTGGTGATTACCACTTTTAGTGATTCATATCATGAGAGTATAGAAATGATTGAAGAAAAATAATTCAAACTTAATGTTTAGCATTTTTTAAAATTTCATTTTAACATTGATTTTTGGTAAATACAGAAAAAATTGCCAAATCCATAACCATAGATTTTTAACTCAAACTTAAGAATAAAATTTTGCAAATAGTTTATATTCCAAAATTTTAACCACAGAAGAAGACAATGAAAGCTTAAAAGCGTTTTCAAGGCAAGCTCTTAAATTTTTATATATTGCGCCAAACCTTACTTTGGTACTAAATAAGGTATGACACAATATACTTCCCACAAAACTTTATTTTCAATAATCGTTTATTACAAAGCAAAAACAATTACGCATTCTAAGCTTCAGTTTATTTCTTTTATTCTTTATTTTATCAGACTTCAGAATAAAATCTCACGAACAGTTTTGAGTTACGAAATCTTATGTTCCTACAAGTACATAAAGTTCGTAAGAGGAGATGGGGAAAAGAGGAATTTTTCCCAGAGTGGCAAGACAGGGCTCTAAATCTAGCGAAGACAGTGTGACTTACCGCTTGGTAGAGGTCAGGTCAGGAGCATGGCATGCGACACGGTACTCACGTCCTGGCGACACTTTTCATAGCTCTTCGGGTTCAGGAGAGGACCGCCTCTAGGTTTCAGAAATGTCCGTCCGACAAAATTTACGGTTATTGCTCCGGAAAGGACCGTAAAGGTCCGTACATCGGGGATTTGCGCCCACACGACTCGGGGAAAACCAAGCTACAGAATTGTTATCGAGGTCGATAAAAATGCATGTTCGACTTTGTCGAATTGTGTCTTTTACGGTGTTGACACGGTTTTCAATTTGCTGGAGATACTCAGACTTGTTTTGAAAATCTTCTGCATTTTTCATTGTAGATGTAATCAGTATTAGTTTTTTTATGCATAATGATGTAGTTTACGATGATGGGACACATCGTAAATAATATTTATACTATAAATAACGCAAGATTTGTGCAACATTGTTTGATTTTGTTCTAAGTGTTATAGCAA
The DNA here is from genome assembly GCA_019973935.1 of Trichonephila clavipes. Lineage (NCBI taxonomy): Eukaryota > Metazoa > Arthropoda > Arachnida > Araneae > Nephilidae > Trichonephila > Trichonephila clavipes. The sequence continues at coordinate 750,763 of BMAU01020691.1, read as the reverse complement.
ATTATCAAACGTTATTTTCAAAACTGAATTAATATATCTATCAGAACACTCAATATATTTAAAATAGTAAAAGTTATCAGAGTATTATTACTACGTTGGAATTGGAAGATTTTTTTTAAAGTGATTATTGTTTTGTCATAACCGAAGCTTTTCTAAGTTTTAAAATTAATGAAAAAAATGAACAAAAAAAAAAGAAGCAGAATTTGACTGTCGGTATTTTATCTCTGTCTCATCTTACACTTCGTTGTAAACCAAACATAAGATATTTTAATAAAGAGCCAAAAGAAATAATTTTAGTTTTGCGGAGGAAAAAAAATGGTTACAAAAACCAAACTTATAATTCTTTATAAATTTTCGATTCGGTTAACTAACATCTTAGTGCACATTAATATATATTTCCTTATAGATTGTTTTCCCTTTAACAAGGGAAAACAATATTGTTGTTCAAAATTACAAAGTCCGTTACCAATGTCCCGGGCTAAAATGCTACATTAATAACCAAACAATCAGTCCCACGTTAAAGGTATTCGAGGTATTATTCCACGATTTTGAAAAAATAGTGTATTTCTAGGAAAACACAACCCTTTAAAAATTCATAAGGCATAACATTTCTTGGTTCTGTCCTAGGAGAACCCACACCTTTGGCGCGAATTATTTTGGTTGCTGATAATTGGGCCATCTTGGTAACCCTACTTTGATACACTAGATATGATAAACCTAACTATTTCCGGAATTTTCTTATTTTGTCGGCGGGTATTTCGAATTTCATTTTGTTGTTGGGCACCAGGCTGGAAGTATAGCTGCATATGTGGGTGAATACACCATATAGTTTTTTACTTTGTTGAATGCGAAATGTAAGAAAGAATTGATTGAATGGTGTATGAAGGAAGGATTGATTGCTTCGAGTTATCTATGTCCTAAATGTGATGAATGAATGGGATTATACGAACGAAAGAGATTTCTTCGAAATCGTACCAGCCAAGCTGAAGGTTTGTTCGACCATTACCTCGCAGGATATATATGGCGGCACTCACACAATCATTCACTTAGCGATGAGACCTTCAAAGATTTTTTAAAATCTGTTACGTTGTACCCTCCACTCGGAAAAGATAAGCAGTAAGAAATCAAGTGCTGCTTTTATATTTTTAATCTTAAATGCTTGATTTCTGTATTGTTTACATATTTTTTTATTACGCATCATCCTTACCCCCACCATATTAACTTGCCGCCCTTGTCGTTTTTGCTTGGTGCCATCTCGTTCTCGCTTGGCACTTTTTTCGGTTTCTCGCGAAGGGTGTAGGCTCTCCTAGGATTTTACCCATTTCTTTAAAATAAACAGTATTCCATTTTTATGGCAGTTTTTTATGCACATAAACTTTAATTTTTATTTTTCAGCTGTCATTTTTATACTCGAGGGTATAACACGCACTCTTAAATTTCGAACTTGTTTTTGTGTTAAAAGGGCGTGTTACACGCCAGATTTTAAGGTAAGTGATACTTCCTCACACTATCACTCTTGCTTCGATAAGATCATTGGCTACATTTAAACACTTCTAATGTACCGATATTATATCGGGAATTTGATTATATCGGTTCGATATTATATCGGTTCGAAAATTTTTAGTATTTCATATTGAGTGGAACCTGTCCCATCATCTTTAATTTTAGGTATAGTTAATCGATGCAGTACTTTATCATTTTACAGAATTATACAACACATATCTTATATTAATTTTATCTCTATCTGTTGTTATAAATATATCTTCTTTTTTCAATTCCTACTATTAGTTCACTCTTTCCCTATATATATGTATGTATATATATATATATATATATATATATATATATATATATATATATATATATATAGTTCAAATTTTCAATCTTAATCTTTTTTATTCATTCATTCAAGTTCAAATACATTTTTAAAACGTGTAGTGGATAATACTTTGTTTTAATACAGTTTTTTTCAAATATTAATTAGGTTAATTAAATTAAAAAAGTGACTAACTAGTAAAAAACAAAAATAATAGTCCAACAGCATATATAGAAAGGAAAGTCGCTCGTTGTGTCCTTGTAGCACAATGGATAACGCTATGGATTTTCAACCCAAAGGTCGTGACTTCGAATCCCACCTGAGATGGCCTAATTTTTTTTTAAAAATTACATGTTTGTTTTTAATCAGAATTAGTGACAGTTTCCCCAATGTCATTTTCAAAAATTGTAAAATTAAAAAAAAAAAAAAAAAATCTGTGGCATGTTTTATTTGTTATACATGTAATTTAATTAAAATGTTTAATTACACTTTACATAAAATTACTCAGAATTTTTTTTTTGGACGACCTCGATAAAAGGATCAAACACAAATGGACCATTTTTAATACTTTTTTAATGTTATGCTAATATTTTCTATAAATTAGTAAAAAAAATATAATTTAAGATATAAAGTAAATACACAAACTAATATAAGACCTTTTTTTGTTTTATCAAAATCATTTTAACCCAACATATGCCAAGAACAGAGACGAATTGAAAAGGAATAGTGATGATCTTAAGATAAAAAAGAGGACTTCAAGTATTTCTTTAACCTCATAAGTATAATAAAAAAATATCTTCTACAAATAGTTTTAAAAGGAATTTTTTTTTAAAACTAAATTCATTGACGATGAAAGCAATCATATGAACAGTAACCATAACTACATATGCGCAAGCATTATCTATTTCCAATATCGTATAAATGTTAGAGGAATCCATAATAGAGGTCTCTGTGTGTGAGAGAGAAACTTCTTTCTATATTACTGAAAATGGACCAAGAAAGTAGGCCAAGAAAATCTACGTTACGTAAAGTAGAATCTTTTGTATTCCACGAAACTCTTGTTTTAATGTTCTTCATTACTTTTTTTACCACTAGGGCTGCAAATTTTTCACTTTAAGTTTACCTTCGACTACTCTAACAGAACAAGATCTTAATTTGGAACACTTTTTAGATACAAAAGTATGATTATATAATATGAAAAATATTGAGTTATATATAACATTAATAAAGTATAATTATACAATTAGAAAGTATGAAAATAGATTCACGTAAATTTAACGAATGATCAGGTCCGTTATAATAGTATTCCTAAACATTAGGAATTTGAAATTAATACTTAGTTTTTTTTGCTGCCATGAAAAATAGAAGCATTGTGTGTGTTTCTTAGTAATTCACACACACTTAGTAATACAATTTTTTAAAATTGTAGAGGTAAAAAAAAATATAAAACATTAAAGGATTACTATAAGATTGAATATAGGGAATTAATCTAAAAAAATATTTAAAAAAATGAATAAAACAATAAAAAGATTTTATTTGTTTTTCAGATTCATGTAAAATGCTGTATCACTCACTCTTAAGCATGATATACAACATCAATTTTGCTTTTATACAACGTATACATAGCAAAATTAAAAGTAATCATTTAAAACTCAGTGGCACAACAGCCCATGAGGGCCAACACCTATCTGTTTTCGTGACCTTGAGCGTTGAGGTGCATAAGCAGATGTTCCGGTGAGGTGTTCAATATGACACGAAACCCCAGTGTTTAGTTCACAAGCAAGCTTGGTACTCATTTATTGATCCGATGGAGGAACGAAAAGCTGAGTCGCCCTTGCCCAGCCTAGGGTTTGAGCCCCGGACCCGTGACGTGGTAGTGCGATACGCTAACATTCGGCCACTGGGCTTCAATAAATTAAAATAATGAGAAAACCAAGCATTCAGTAACAATTTTTGCGTATAAAAGGCAAATTTTAGGGCAAGGGAGAAAAAAAAAAAAGGGGAGGGGGCTTTTCTTAGTAATTCAGTGATAAACTATTTGGATCAACTTGAATATCAAAAGTAGTCGAGAACTTAATAGGAGCAAACGATCTCTCATATAGAGTTGATGGCTGAAATACATTAATATGATAGAGCTTGCCATTGGTATTTTAAGATATTAGAAATTGAAGAATATCAAATGAGTGCTACTATCAATGAAATCATCATATTATCATATTAGATGAGATGGGTTATAAAAAATTATAGTTTTTTTTTAAAAAAGACTAATAAACACGCTTTTTTAGTTAATCGAACTAAAAAGTAAAAAAAATAATTCTTAATATAAGAATAAAATGATTAACGAGAAAATTTATATCATTGGGTAAAAACGTGAGGTGCTTTATATTACATTTTTACACTTACTCAGCATTTCGAAATAGAACTAGTAAGAAATTATAACAATAAATATAGAGCACCCCACGCTTTTACCTCAATGACATTGATCATTAATCATTTTATTCTCATATTATGAATTTTTTTTTTTTACTTTTTGGTTCAATTCACTATAAAAGCGTGTTTTTAGTTTTTAAAAAATTATAATTTATTTTAATTTTTAGTTCGATCTACAATAAAAGCCTGTTTTTCTAGTTTTTTAAAACTATCATTTATTCTTTGTTGAATTTATCCTTGAGTTTGATATTTGGAGCTGGAATTAGTCTTGCTCTTCAATGGATATTAATTAATGGGTCTGAAAGGTGCTTATTCTCTCCGTTTACGGGGCCTCGAATGAGTCCCACATCGTTGTATTTCAAATATTCCGTCTCTATAGATACAGGTCTAACTAATAAAAATGTATAAAAATAATTATTAAATGTCAATCATATTATCACCTTTTAAACGTATTGCTATAATGTTAATTCGAATCATCACTTCTAAACGACTGTTTTATCAACATAAAAAATATTTAGCAGTTGAAATATCATTTTATTACCTTTTAAGCTTAGTGCTAGGATGTTAATTCGTATCATCACTTCTAAACGTATAGCTTTACAAAAATAAAAAAAATATTTAGCAGTTAGAACATTTTTTTTCACACATGCACGAGTCATTTTTTTTTCATTTTCAGAAAAATTAGTCTTATATTATGGCTAACTCACCCACCCTCTCCTTTCTCACATAAAGAACACTTCTTTTTGATTGTTTTATTTGTATTAATAACGAGCATTTTCCTTTTTAGGTTTGAACCTTTTTAAGGGGTAGGGTCTTTCAGTCGCCATATATGGAATCGTTCTCTTATTGTTAATCTTACTCTTGTCAAAGATTCAAAATTATCATTAAGCTATAATAACTCATCTGCTTAGTGAAAAAGATTGAATAACATTTCATCCAAGACAAAATATAATAGGATTTCTCTGTTAATTTAATACCACTGGATTTTCGTGTCATAATTAAGAAGGTGATGTAGAACTTGCTCTCGTATACCATCCTTATCTCTCAATTGTAGTTTTGAATTATAAGATTTACTGAGTAGTGAGAGTTATTTTTGCCCAATTACAAGTTATTGCACAGTAAGTGCGTGAAAAAGAGGGACAGAGAGAAAGAAGGGTTTATTCCAAATAAACTGAAATTAATCTTTGAGAGAAAGTAAAAAAATAATCCCCTCTCCTTTTTTTTAAAAAAAAAAAGAGAAAAAAATGTCTTTATGTAACACATAAATAAAACTATAAAATCAAAATCAATGAATTCAAAAGAAATTTTTGACTTTGATTTATTTAATAAATCTCAAATTTAATATCCTATTAAATTTTCATGATTTGTAATTGAATGCATTCTTAAACCCAAGAGAAGAAAAAAACGTATTTAAAAATTCAATTTCATTTTCAAAATTTACTGAAGGTTGTTCTCTACAAACATGATATGAGAATGACCCGTCAAACATGGGAGGGAGAATTAGGTATAATCGAATGACCCTGGGACCCTAGATTGACACGTGCTAGTACGGAACCTTTGGCTCTCTCCATTCAGATCGAACATAAAAGGGATCTGTAATTCCCCCCTTTGCAAACAGCATCAAAGCTTTCAACAAGGAGGAACAAATTAGGGGTGTGGGTAAGGTGCACGTGCAAACCACCTACATTGGAAACGATACGGGAGAGTAGCAATGAAAGAAATATATGCTGATGATGGAACTGATTTGCTATTTCGGTACCTAAGAACAATGTTATAAAAATAGTTAAGACAAAAACTTGTATTTTGACATCTTATTTATTAATTTTTTTATTAGTGGGTTCACACACACACACACACACATAATAATATTTCTCAAACTTAATTTCTTCAGATATTGTAATAAAAAATATTAGGAATCTGTAAATATATATGTAATAAGTATTAATTTAACTGTGACAAATATTTTAAACTTTAAAATAAATATATTAAATATAGAGTAGAAAGAGTGTAAAAAAAACTGTCCTAAACATATATATGTATATACGTTATTAGGTACAAGTAGGTATACCTGATTAGGTATACAATTTTCATCCATTTTATTTATATTTATAACTGTATATTCTTCTTTACTTTTAAGGATAAGTAAGCCAAGTAAACCCAGGCGTAGCTAGTTCTGAGTGGACCTTGTGTCCAAACTCCTTAGGGGATCCTTTTTGGAAAAAAAAAATTATCATATTAATAAAACTTATTTGAAAATATGTCAAAAATACTACACTTGCTGGGTCCCCTGCAATTTGGGGGGCCCTTATCATTGATCCGGCTGATGCGGCATAGAATAAAAAATAACATAATTCTAGAAATAGGTCATTGCATTTCTAAGGTAACCATTCTAACCTAGTTTCTTATATATTTGATAATTGTTCAGTTGGCATTTCTTATTTACTTTTTCAATTATCACTTTAAAACAATCAGAACTTAAAGTGTATATGTGTGTGTGAATCGTTTTTGTGTCTGACAGACAGTGACACACACAAGGGAGGGTCGAGGGTCAGACCCCCTTCTACCCATTGCCTTTGATTTTTTCAAGTTTATAATCCTATGGATATAGTACGTAAACTTTAAATTTAATATTGGTTATTAATAATTAGTTTTGTTAACTAATGCTCATTATTTATTCGGTAATTTATTTATTTTTACTTTTTGTTCCTGTCAATCGACAAAATCAAAAGAAAACGTTGGGTGGCGTGTTGGCGTATGGTACGAAAATGGTACTCTTTTGACCTGGTCCCCCTTATCTTTGAAAAATTCCTTTGTGTGCCACTGGTCACAAATGTAATTCTTATTTTCAGATGAACATTTCATTCATATAAAGAGGTATAAGTATCTTACAACACATAAGCCTCAAGTAAAAACCAGTTCTTTTATTAAACACTGAACCACTGTAAGCATTAAAAAAAAAAAAAAAAAAAAAGTGAAGTAAAACCATTGAACTCACTGTGTGTATTAGAGTTTCTGTTCCAAAATGTCAAGAAAAAAATACAATTTATAACGGCACATTTGCTCGAGAAAAACACAAAGTGAGTTCCTATAAAACAATAACAAACTATTTTTGTTCTCAACCTCCCTTTTCTTCCGAGCACGAAACTTCTCGCAGAACATGACCCTCAGGCTCACTTGATGTGTGATTCCTTTGGGACGCGAGTTTTCACCGATTAAGGGACAGTGCAGAGAGGCGAGGAGTAGAATAACCATAAAGAAACCTCTTGAATGGTCCATTCTTGATGACGTCATAAAGTAGGAGGACAGGACTTCATACATATTTCAAGGTAGGGCATTGTGAGAGAAAGCCGGCTTTTATTAGGATTTGTCACCTTCTTCCAACAGTGTGCTTTTGGAAGGTTAAACGGCGCATTGTAGGCAACTGCAGCAACAACGTTAAGGACCGTCATAAACGTTTTATTGTATTTTTAGGGACGGATAATTTGGTACTAGGTACTCCCGTAGGTGCCGCTGGTGTCTTTTTGGGGACTATGTGACGCTTGTTAGAAAGACTATTATGGGTCGAGCGGATAGCAATTTGATATTACTTCATGGGCTGATATATTTAGGTCTTTTAGATATCATTGAGCTGTTTGCTCAGTAAAGGAGATAATAGCTTACGTAAACGAGACATATGGCCGAACTCAAGCCAGAATCTTCATTGCATGGTTTGCAATTTGACGTTTAATCGTTAAATATGTCAATAAATAAATCGGAAGAATACGACTCTGAAAAAAAAAAGAATGTTTTAATTTTTAAATTTATTACGCATTATTAAAAGATTTCTAAAATATACATTATGTAACAAATCACCAAAATTTTCTCTATTATAAAATAAATTTAAGTATAACTTTTATTTAAACTATCTTAAAACAACGAACAAACTGTACGAGGTATCTGAAACTGATATATGCATGCATAACCTTGCTCAAACAGATGAAACACTTTTAAGTAACGAGATATAACAATTACTTATTAAAATATAAAATGAATCAAAAGTCTTGTCCTGATTACATTGTGCTCAAACTATTATAATTATGCGTATGTTTTTCGATATATTATAGTAATATGAATTTTTTATAAGACCATTCATATCTCGGGTGCCTTCTTGGTAGCTTGGAGAATATCTAAGCTGTATTCCAGTTCCTGCTAAGTGTTTTTAATATGTTGTGCACTTTATAAGAATGCAAAAACCTAAGTATTTTATAAAGATTCTTTTTCCAAACTGGTTTGTGATATTGAAATGATTGCCGAACGTGTTCAACAGTTGCTTCTATCACACACTGGGCCTGTTACTTCTAGGAAGGCTTTTAACGCTGCCTATTTTTTTTTTAATTTCATACCATCGGTTTATAGATTTTACCCAGGAGGTTTTGCCTTCATAACAACATAGAAATTTGTGCTGAGCCACGGAACATTAATGGGTGATTTCGCTTCGTGAAAACAAGCAATACATTGAGATTTTTCTTGAATCATCTCCATTTCGAAAAATAAAGATGCCTTTCTTAAATATGTTCCCCGAGTCATTCTTGAAGCAGCATTCGTGCCATATACATATTGTTATGTTGATGGGGGTTCGAAGATTTTATGCCAATCAGTCGCAAGAACAAGACAGTTCTTTAAGAGCGATGAGAATTTATCGTCGAAAATCAATTCTTGAAATGCAGGATTAAGTAGCAATATTCGCAGAATAAATCTCAGAAGGTGTTTACACCTTCAACAGTACTCGACACAATGATCGGTGTCCAAAATACACGTATATAAACGATTATTCATAAGCAATCGCTCTTTTAACAGCCGAAGTAATCACTAATCACTTCAACAATCAGAGCAATATTAACTGATTGCTAGTCAAAACCAGAAAGACTGACTTCCGCGAGCATCTCTCTATTTAAATCTCGCGGATAATTCGAAAGAAAAGACCCACTTGCATCACAGGTCTTGAAATTAGTGGGTTTCTCTACTAATTTCTAGAAGATTCAGAGGGTCCTGAACTCGCCATAAATGACGCCACCTTAGCTAATTTCACCAAGTTTACATTGAATCACCGTTATAACGTAAGGGACGGCGTTGTTTGTGAATATTGCAATTCTAACGTAAATTAAATCTAATTTATAGTAAAATAAAAGCTTTAAACATCCAAGTACAAATTATTTACACTATTTGACACAAAATTCGTAACAATATACTCAAAAATACTACTAAAACTGGCCTATCGAGAGATACAAAAATTAAGTTATTATATTAAATGGTTTTTGTAATGAATATTTATAATCAGGAAAGGCTTTTTGATTTATCCATCTTTTGATAAAAATTAAAATCATTTTTAAAAAACATTCATACAATTCATAAGAAATTATGGGGTATACAAGCCATTTTTATGCTGTGCATCATGAGATATTTTAAAAATTAATAGAATTTTAAACATTATTTTGAAAATATAAATATCTGGATGGAATAACCAGTTAAAGAGTTAAAAAGAAAGAAAAAATTATAATAAAAGAAAAATGTCAATGAAGACTAATATAAATGTATAAGATTCAATATTTACTGTTCCTTTAGTAGCATAAATAATAATGGAAAGAAGTATAGAAATTGTATTTTTATTGAAATAATCTATCTCTATACAAAAAAGTTTTCGCGATGCTGTAATAAATTTATTCATACATATGGGTATAGTTAGTAAAAATGGGACGTAAAAAAGTTGAATTTAACTGAAGAGGAGAGCCAAGAACGATTTGCCAAGAGGGTCTCCCTCTACTTTCAGCGCTTTCTCGAAAAATCCGCTTTTGTCAAGATTGTGATGTTTTCGATTTCAGTAATTTCAGAAGCCTCCATATAGTCTCCACCAAAGATGGTTGCCAACATGGATGCTAAGTTGCCAAATTTGTGGCCAAAATGATGCCAACTTGGCTGTATCACTAATATTTTGCTAAGTTTCTACTAAAGGTCATAAAATGTAAGAGACAAATTTTAGCAGTTTTGGAAAAGGTGGGAGAAAACAAAATACTGGATGCGTGCTTGAAAAACTATGAGCTTTGGTCGCAGTTAGTACAAATTAAATTGAAAAAAATATGAGAGTGGAAGCAAATGCAGTTTCAATGAAACAAAAATTATCAGAATTAAATTTTAAAAAGCTTTATATGGTACGCATATGAGAAAAAAAAACTGAATTCTTAGTATTCTTTACTCTCAAAAAACGACATATGAACGACTAAACTACTATAGAACAAAAATTAACTCTGTGATAAATGAATAAACACACACAATTGACTATTAACATGTAAGAAATATTCACGTAAAAATTTACTACCCATTGAATATTTCATTAAAAATTAGATTAATAAAAAAAATATATAAATTGAAAGAGATTACAGTCATTAAAGCTTCACAAATTCTCATTTAAATTTAAAGGAGTTGAGTACTTTGGAGGATAAAAATTTATTTGAGATAATTTTAAATGCTATAGTTGTGTTGTGGTTCCTGTAGCTGGCGTAAAATAATTAAACGGTCAATATTTTTCTAAAGATGCATTGTGATAAATTCTACTTAAATTAAAAGTGAATATGAACTATAATTTAATACAAAGCTTATAAGAAAATTCTTACTCACAGCTGATCCCATCTTTGGACCCGATTTTTGTAACAAAAACAAAAAATATCGAGCAAGTATTGGAAAATTCTAGAAATGTTTTACTCTTGGCAGACGTTATGTTGACTAATTGACCAACTATATATTAAAGTGTCATTTTGATTGTAACTGAAAAAAGTTTTAAAGGGAGCTATTTGTCCCTTGCTATTTTCTTTGCTGAATGTCATTTTTTGACCAGAGATAATCAGAGTGCATGAGCATAATATACGTAACGGTCTTTTAAAGGGTTTCATGTTCTCACCATAGGCTCGCATTAGATCAAAATTTAATCTCCTTCTGATTTGTAGGATATATTTTATACTAACTTTTAGTATTTAAGTATTTATAATTTACGTTAATTACACACACAAAACGTGACACTGAAAATACGACACCAAGAACGAGAGTGTCGAAATTGAAGAAACTCGATAGAGAGAAGAAAGACAGCAACGAACAATAATTGATGTTTATTTTGAAATAATACTCTCAATACACAGAAAGCAATGTCAGATATTATTAGTTTATTGGGACGACCGCGAGAAACACGAACCTACACGACTAGGTATAATGTCAATAAGAATATGGGAGGCACTCTGTGGGATCGTTTTCACACTTAGCAAACCATTTGCGTAGTTTTTCGCTTTCGGTACCGTGACAAAGTACGCAAGGGCATCCAATACTATCTTACATGTGTGTTCAAGTGGTGAGAATGATGCTCAGGAAAACATTTTTGCATATTGTAGGTCACTTCGGAGGACACCTGCACTATGATGTCTGGTGTTATCTTGCTAGTAAAGGACACTGAGCATACCCCTCTCCCGAAAGAAGAGAGGTGGGACCGGCTGTTATTACATATCCCCCATGCGTAGTTGGGCCTTCCTAGTACCTTGAATAAGAACCAAGGTGACTTGCTATTATACGTCATGGAGACTCAAATCATGGTACGGTTTCTACAGATGCGGTCATATTGGGCCTGTCATCAGGTCGGCACCACATTGCAGACGGCAACTATCATTTAGCAAACAAATGTCTGAATAGTTTGAGAACACGACCCTTCACCATTCCGTCGGCCAAGTTAAAATCAGGTTCCGATGCAAAACAGAATAGTCGTCTGTATTGCGGTCAAGGACAATCTTCTTAGAGAATGTAGTGGATGCAAGCCACTAACAACCATTCATCAGGTAATGGCTCTGGTTGACATGGTATTATGAAGGATGTCCTACCTATGCAACAAAAGAGCTGAGATTTCGCCACCACTTATCAGTGGCTGCGTTAATCGACCCATGCTGATTTCACTCTGACCCCACCGGCTGTGGTAAAACATGCCGCATTTCCTTGTTTTATCAATTTTTTTTTCATAGTTGGAGCAACGTAGACGTGGATATTGGGTGAGATTTAGAATATGGACTAACCTGCCCTTCTCAATACAATCATCGCGTATCTCCCTCATAAAATCGTCTGTCTATTGAGCTGCTTCAGTTGAGGGAGGGATAGGTTCTCTGCTGATTTACACGCTGATTTTCGAGGTGGAATAAATGTATGGCTATTGGATCTTCCTTTCCTTATATTCTGCTCAACGTGAGCCGACGAAAGCGCATTTCACGTAACGTGCGTATATCTTTGGGCAGGTTTTTTTATGCAATACATAACGAGAATAAATGCTTAGTGAGAATATGACATCTAAGCTTCTTTATTATGCTTAAGTGTTGAAAACAATTAAGGAAGATAAGGCTACGTTGGAGTAAAGAAGAAAACACTCGGTACTGTATGCAAATGCACAACAAATGACAGTTAACAACTTGAGGAAAAAGGAAATGATATGCAAATCCCGTTTGACTGAGAATTTGACATTATCAAACTAAAAATCAACACGACAGTTCAATACTAACAGGAGGAAGAGTAAAATAAGAAGAAAAAAAACTTATAAGGCTTACTTGTGATAACCAGTTGGACAATGTGAGAACGTTTACAAGAGTGCCAAGAAGGGAAGGACCATTTAAACCAAAAAAAAAACTCTTCGATATGTATTGGGTTTCACAGTGAAAAAGTCGTGGAGGGTTTGTCTGATGAGCAGAAAGCAACAACGAGAGAATCCGCAATCTTCTGGCAAAATAAGAAAGAGCGTCGGAAACAGTTGTATGAGAGCTAACCTTATTTCAATAGTGGCTGCAAAATTTATTTACTGCTAAAATTAACTTAATGCTCTGTTAAATTTTCATCAAATTATGAAACGATGGTAAAGTCTTAAGGAAACTTCATAATAAAAGAGTTAGTTGTGTATTACAGAAAAAAAACTAATTATTTCAATTTTATTACTATTTTTTTAAATCTGTTTTCTGCAAACCAAATTCACTTGTTTGATTGTTTTGTTCCACTGTAGTGGAAAAGATGAATTTGATTCAAATTTATTTTTGGTATTTTTTTGTCCGGCTTGGAATATATAGCTAAATTTGCATTGAGTTTATGAGAAAAATTGTTTCACTTCACGAGTAATCTGGGGCGAAAGATTTTCTCTTTAAACTAGGTTCCACTGTTCATATATATAATCAGTGTTTATTATATTGTTGGTCTATAATATATTTACACGGAGGGAAAAGACATAATCAAAAAAATGAACACGTAGACATACTCATTTTGAAATGAGTATGTTTGTGTCAGGCCCCGAACACCAGGCCTTTCTCGAATTTTTATTCAGTACATGTACTCAAAACCCCTAAAAGGATTAACTAACACTCTCAGACCAAATTAAAAAAGATATTCAGGATTACAGAAGCTCTTTTTTAATATTCTGGCTAGATATTTTAAAAATTGGGGCTCAACAGCAAACTTAGTTCTCTTAAATCTACCGAACTATATTTCGTATCTACTACGCTAAACACGAAGGAACACATGAGTTTTAAAATGAGTATAGATTCTTTGTTTGTTATTTCTGATTTTCTCTTGTTTTGTAAATCGAAAGCACGTAACTTGTTTTTAATATATGTTTTAATATGGTGTTAAAATTATTAATTACACTCTCTATATGATTGACAGCCAATTTAGCTATGTGATAAATGTTTATTTTATATTGGCGGATTATTTAAAAAAAAGACTAGTGTTATAAATTTAATGCAATTTACTTGATTCATAAGTTAATTGTTTGATTTATTCAGATCTGAACTAAACAACTGTAAACAACATTCTTATAAAACCCATCCTGGGCTCAAGTTTGGAATAGAGAGGAGGAGGGGAGGGCTTGGCAAAGTTAATTTTGTAGCAGCCGGGAAATTGGCTTAATTTAGCGATAGGTGTTACGAAAAATTACGAAGCTGATTTTCAATGAAAATAAATAAATGTTAATGAGAAATAAAAAAAAAAAATAGTAAAAATTACCAGTAATGCATTTGAATTAACTTGTTTGGCGATCACTTCCGGTCGCCACAATTTTACAATTTAACCCAAAATTGCAGAAACTTTTATCTATGTCATTACACATAGCCAACTACTAAAACCCCCATTTTTGATTCTGCTGAAGGTGGTCAACCAAGCAGATCATTATGTTGTATGAAGTTTGCAGTAGTAGTACTGTTTTTTTGCGGTAGAATATGCTTGTGTGAATTGTAGCATTAACATTTTTTGAATATGCAATATGATTTTTATGGACTGAACATGGTATTCAGTTTTTTTGAACAATTAATACTGTTAGTAGAAGGTGCATTGAATGTAGGAATAAATACAACTTTAGAGACAACCCACTTTGAATTCAAACCAATACTAAAAAGATTCAGGATTTATTTAAATTTTACTACATTTTTCAAAACCCACAAAATTACTTTATTTCTTCGTTCAATATATTTTTGTCCCCAAAACATTTATTTATAGGCAAATAATTGAAGTATTTCTTTTCTAGTTTGGAACAATTTTAGTTTATTTTCATACTGAACTCTAAAATGGCTTGTATGTTGTGAGCGACTGTCTTGAAAAGGCAAGGTTACAAAATAAGTTTTTGTTGGCAATTATTAATCTTTTGAGGATACTAATTTCTTGATACTTTTAAAGTACTTTTAGCTTATTAATTAAGTTACGGAAAATGTCTTAAAAGTTCCCATACCGAAATTATTTAAGAGTTTCAACAATTTCAATAGACTTATTTTATGATTCCTTTCAATTTCCATTATTGAAAGAATCGAAATTAACGGAACAGAAATTACAGAATGAGTAAAATTAGTAAAATTGATCCTAATATATTTCAAGAGGAATGATTTTTTTTTACTTTTCAGTATTAGAATACAAAATAAATCTACTTAACTACTAATATTTAATGGATATTTTGTCTTATTAATAATTGATCTGTATTGTTTAAATTAGATTTATCACAGTACTTACACATTATCACAGCCTTTTGGTAACAATATATAAGAGAAACACATGAGATTGCCAATTCAGCGCACACAGCACATGCAAAATTGGTATTGCCAATTTGGCGAGTTATCTTGAACTTTGGCAGTTGCTACCATAATATGTAAGTACCGATTTATCTTATAACATAGTGCAGAAAGGCAATTGCATAATAGGAGCATTTGGGCTTCCCTGCAAAGTAAGGTTTTGAGCACTCAAGTAGGATTTTTACTTGGCGACTACATCGTACTTTGGGCCCCTAGGACCAGGGCACCGCCCCACAATATGGGGGGTGTATGTTACGCCACTGCAGAAAGACCTCTTTCATGACCATAAAACTTTTTGCTTTGATTGAAAATTATTGTGATATTTTTTCTAAAATATCTTATTAATCTGGTATTTTTATAATAACACACAACCTCAGTCAAAGTAAGTTTTAATTCACAACACGTATTGATCTTTCTGGTTTATAACACACCTTTAATGTGACCATAGTGTTTCGTTAATTTAGATGAAAATAAATGAGATATGTATCAGATTTTTGATATTTAACCTATTAAGTATATTTTTTGCTTTTATTTTTTTTTTATTCGTTCAGGACCACTATTACACATATAGTGGTCACTTCAGAAGAACACGGTATCATATGTGAGATTATGTTTTCCCCCTTTATGAGTCCTGTGATCATACTGGTGTTCCCTGTATTTTATTACAGCAAAGGTTTTATAAGAATTTACATACATGAAGCACCATAATAAAACAAGTAATTCTCTTGATAGATATTGCATTTTTTCAGGTAGACCAATATTTCTGTGTTTTATTTCTGCATTAGTTGGAAAAATATACTTATTGACATAAATATTTTTTTTAACAGATTAAATCATAGATGAAGAAAGTTTCTTCTTTTAGGTGATGGACGTTGAAAACTAATTCGTAAAGCTGGCCCTCGATTGTTTTAGTGGGAAAAAAGTGAAAGACTTGTATCTCAGAAAATTATCATAATATTTATTCATATTCAATTATACTTGTCTGCTATTAATATCATGTTTCTTCCATGAAATTTCAAAAGCAGAAAAACAAGATAGGTAGTAGAAGTCATCCTTAAATGACTTTTTTACATTTCAGGTTGGAAGGAAAGGGAGACAGCTTATCGTTTTTAGTTTTTGAGTATTGAAATTAATGTTCTAATTTGATATCGGTACACTAAGTACCAAGTGTTGTTGCTGACAACTATCAAGTTAGGCAATAACATTACAATATGGTTACCAATACCTTTAAATTTGGTTTTGTGATGATATTGCCATTCATTATATTTTTTTCTTTTATTATATTTCTTAATTTTATTCTCTTTTGTAATTTTATTTTATTTTGTATAGTATTATTATAGTATATTAAAATGAATTTTTTACTGATTTATATTTATGGCAGTATCCTTATTAATTTCAGACAATTTTAAGTAGATTTTTTTTTCACAAACAAACATTTCCATCCTTCCTTGTCTAGATTGCAGTTTTTAGTATTTTTGTCATTTATTCAGAAATGAACATTTCAAATATTATTGGTGTTTACTAAATCTTTTATTAAAAGAATATTAGGGCTCCACTTTCAATTTTTATGGACTAAAAGGATTACTAAATTTGCACTTTGCTTCCTAATAATCTTTTTTTTTTTTTTGAAAATTTTTTTATTCTAGACTGAGATTTTGCTTATTTTGGCCATTATGAAATGTGATACGCGTGGCAGGAATATGAAATAGTTTAGTCAGATTAAATAATTTGACAGGTGTATTTCTTATTGCAGATGTTAACAATGTAAATTTGTATGGTCCCGATAGTAAATCTATCGGAAATAATTCCCTTTTCACTGGCAGCAAATTGTAATTTTACTTCAATTTTATTTTTAATTATTGCATTTTTAATTGTTGCTTGGTCAAAATTCACAAATAAAACTTGGAATTCTTGGATTTATTGAAAATTATTCGAATTATTTTCAATCTGTTCAAATCCCACGAATATATATAAAAAAACATTTAAAGAATTGGATTTATAATATTTCACCATTAACCTTTCACATCCTGATATTGATTTTTTTTTGGTTTGAATTTTTTTTAGTTTCTAACAGTTATTATTTTTCTTCTGCTTCTTTTCCCGGCATTTCTAAATACCTTGTGTTCTATTTCTTTAAATCGTAGAACTCATATTTTTCTACAATAATAGCACTTAACATTTTTGCTTTTTTTAAAATTAATATAATTTCCTCTTTTGTCAGGAATAGGCTATTCTTTTAAATTACTTACATGTTGAGTTCTAAGTGTGAGACCACACCTTCTTGGATTAAAAACTATTAGATTCTAAAGTCTTATTTACAGTAATTTCAAAACCACGCCTAAAAGACATTTTTTTTGCGCGTAAAGAAATTATAACAAATTGGCTCCCTATATGTATATATTGTTCCAACGAGGGGTATTTTTTGAACAGTAGTTTTTATAAACGTTAACTTCAGCAAGTCGTGGTGGCCATGGTATCTTAGTGGTCTAGGTAACAGACTCGTGGCTGGTATGTCATGAGTTCGAGCCTAGTGCTGCTGAAGACTCGCCCTGCTGTGTAGGGTAGAGATGCACGTTTAATTTGTCGAGAGACGTCCTCCTTCTGGTTTGGTGTGGTAGTTATGAAAGGAGGGGTGCCAGCACAGGTGTCGTCCTCATCACTTGACCATGATTCACGATTACGAGGTCTGCTGGGCAAAAGCCCTTGTGTAGCTGAACAGTGCTATAAGTTAATACTCTCTGATTCAGCAAGACAATCCTTCATACGTACTAGTTAAAAAGTTGTATTTTTTAAAACCTTTTACCTTGTTTTTGAATTATAAATGCTTTATTTTTAATTTTCATTTGTTTCATTTCTACTTGTAAGCTAAATCTTCATTTTTAATTTCATAATTTCTTTTAAATTCTGCACTTAGTTGTGATACTTTCTTTTTTTTTTATATTTTTGGATAAAAAATAATTTACAAATTTCATACATTTTACACTTTTTGCCAAAGACCATTTGATTCCCATTGCAGTCTTTGTCGTCATATTCAAAACAGTCATACAGGGTAGCATAACACTAAATATGTTGTGCTAAATTTTGTAGATGGTCATTTAAAAACTACATAATTATGAACAACATTTGCAGATTTTACTCTAATGAGGATACTTTTTTTAAGTTTCCTCTCAGAACCAGCTATCTATAAATTCTTCAGTATATAATTTAGATGACTCATGTATCCTAACGAGTAATTTATTTGATACAACATTGTTTGAAAGGCATTTTCAGTCATATTTAGTAATTTCAAGAAATAATGTTGATTTGATAAAAGTAAAATAAACTATTTAATTATGTACCTTTACACATTAGAACTTTCTATATTTAAAACGATAATTTGATGTATATTACATTAAAACATAAGCTAAGCTATGCTATACAAATAAGAAAGGAGTTGACTATAATATGGATGTTGTTTTAAAAATCACACTTATATCCTTGTTGTTGTTTTTCTTTTTCAATGTCTGATTTGTATGTGTACAATTTCAGAATAAATATTTCAAAGATATGATTTATTTTATTTTCTTGTTTACAGTGAATCATTAAAAAATGCTGTACACTAGTAAAATGGCTAGATTATGGTTCGACTGATCCTTAGATGTTATTTTTTCTTCTAAATGGGTGCTGAAAACTTCTTTAAAAACTCTTTCCAGTTGGTTAAAAATTTGTGCATTTTAAATGTTTTGTAAATGTAAAAATCTACTGTTTTAGTTATTTTTACATTCTTCTAATGACTAAACTTTTAAAATATTTTAATTTTTGATTTAAAAAAAACATTAACTTAAAAACCACAATATTTGTTTTCTTTGGTGATAGAGTATAAAATCAGTTAATATAAAAGTGAGCTTGATTTGTAACATATATTACAATGCATTTTTATTTCCATCTGGATGGATTAAAAGGGAGTCCCGGTAGCTCGGCTGATGAGTGTTGAGAGCAGAGCTGTGTATGTATCGATTTAAACAAAACAATTGATTACTTACTAACCTGGGGGCCTAATGAGACTTATTTTAGTCGGTTCCTAAGTTTTTAGAAGTTTTTTTTTTTCTTTTCATGTTACATAATATGTAAAAGAAACTATTCCTTTCTTACTTTGTGTTTAGAAATTTTTAATATGAAAAGTCTGTTATTCATCGTAATGTTTCCAAGACACTTATTAAAAGACTGATTTTAAATAAAAGCTAATTTTCTGTTTGTATAGAATTTTAAAGAGACAATATATTGCTTCTAGAAATATAAATATAACTTTTAATGAGCCAAATTGCTTATACATTTGTTTAACTATTGCATCGAATTTATTTTTGCTATTTTCAAAGATTTAAAATTTGAGGTATAAGTTCAAAATATTAGTTTACGATCCCATGGCAGTTTCATTTTTTTAAAACTAAAAATTATATTTTAATTGGAACTTGCGTATCACCTGAAAAATATTGGCGACATTATATAAAATGAAGTACATGGTTGTTAATTCAGCGCGTACAAGACATGGCGAATTATCTTGAACGTTGGCACTTCTGCGATGATACACAAGTAACTTTTGTAACACAATAAATGCAAAAAGTATTTAGATTTTCGAAGTTAAGTGGTAAAACTTCATAAAATGTAAATTAAATAATATATAAGATGGAAAAAAAATGAAATTTACAATTTAAGTATCACATATTTAGATCCCTTTAAATTTGATTTGATGTATATTTTTATGTTAAAAATTCGTATTGGATACAACAGCATCGAAAATAAATAATATACATACTCATATTTGACCCATAATGGGCTATTTTCAAATTTCGGAGCTATTTTGAGTATGCGACGTATTCAAAAGTGAGTATTTTGTACTCAGTTCTGAAGACCGTTTTTTCGCAGTGAACGATGAAAATTGTAGAGAAAGTAGTCTTATAAGATTAACCACTTTTTTCAATAACTTAAACCTTAAAAATATAATCTATTAATGATTATAAATTTTACTTTTGATAAGAACTTTAAATAATTCTCTAAAAACTCATTTTAAAATGCATTACAATACATATTATAGAATTATTATACAGAAAACAGGAAATTTGAAGCTACTATTTTCTGAGAAATGTTGGATAAAGGAGCGACAATTTTATATTACCAGTCTTAAAACAGAAAGAAAGCTCAATAGAATAGATTAAAACTTATTTCAATGTTCTTTGATTTTTTAGATAATAATGATTTTGTTTTGTAAATACACGCTGACATGGAATTTCATAAGCTTTGATAAAAATTTTTTTATCAAATACGAATTGATGCGATTTATATTTTTATAACATTTGTAACTATTGTTTTCAATAGTTTAATTTGAAACCTTTTGATATTTATTACCATGAACTTTTTATAACTGATTTGGCGATCGTAAATTAATATTACAAAATTTATTCGTCTCTATGAAAAACTTGTTCCTTGAAAATGATTGTATAGATTTTTGGGTATATGTAAAGAATTCAAAAGACTATTTCAAAGTGAATTGGCGAGCACAATGCGTTTCTTTTGTAGTAGAAAGCAATAGAGGTTCAGGAACAATGCAGGAATCGAAAGATTACCCTATCCCTTGGTACAGTTCTATTGGAATAAAGATTCTGAATTCGAAATTGGATTTCAAATTTTTTGGCTTCATAAAGTGATTTGTATGCAAGTAGGCATTTCTGTTTCGGCCAATAAGGACTCATTTGAAATAGACCAAAATTTCAATTCACATAGATTTCCTCTTTTAGTATACGACATAAGAAAAACTAGGCTGTAGCAAAAATAGGGCTTAAAATATGCTTAAATGTAGTAGCTTTGATCATACTACAAGAGAAATAGTACTATGGAATGTATTTCGTATCGATGGTATATCGTTTTAAGATCGATATCAAATATGCATGCTACCCAGAACAATACATTAGATGGAGCAATCTTGGTAAAGGGAGTTGAAAAAATATTCAGAGTAACGTAGAATCCTGCACATAGCACACACTTTTAACACAAAAAATACAATTGCAATTTACGTGTGCACGTTATACGCCGATAGTAAAAGGAGAGCTTTACAAATGAGGAAAAGATGAGCATAGAAAAAAAAACTAGACTTCTACATACATCGAAATACTGTTTATTTAAAAGAAATGACACTCATGAACTTAAATGGTTATAGTTTTAGAATATACTATTTTTTTTCTATACCTTGGAATAATATATACCTCGAATTAATGACTCCAAAACATATGCATATAGACATATGAGAAAACGTATGAGAATTGCATTTCAGATTTCTTTGTAAAAGAGGGGGTGAGTGTTATACGGTGAACATACCTGAAAATTAAAAAATGGAGCTCGAAAGTATAGCTGCGTGTTATACGCCGGATTTTACAGTACGTTTGAAACTGGCAAACATCTCAACGAATTATGTTAGATGTAGTCAATTCTACTTCCTTATACTTGCAAGTAACAGTTTTGAATTTACTTATCGTAATTTATTACACTAATTTTTTTTCCACACTGTAGTTTCAAATCGAACAATAAAATAATTTAATTTATTGATTTTCAGTCAATATCTTGTTAACCACTTGCCAGTTTTGACCGTACACCGTACGTTCACTAGTTATTTCCAATTCTTGATTTGCCCGTACGTCGTACGTTCAGATTTATTTCTCCGATTTCATTTCTGCTTTGCCCGTATTTTTATCTCTCTAGTTATTCTAAAGTATAATTGAAGAATTTGTCAATAGATGGTGATAGTTGCCCACTGTATTGAGTTGAAAAACCAGTTTTAAGTGGTTTGTGAGTGGTTTTGGGATGGAATATTAGAAAGGCGGGAAAATTTATTCACATCATTAGCTAGCGTTTTTGTGAGCGTGATTCTGAAAGACTTTTTGCACTGTATTAGACTAATATTGGAATTTATATCCTGCAATAATGGATGAATCGGAAATAATTCTGATTAATGATTATGATTCGGATCTTGAATCTGAAACAGATTCTGAAATATCTATAAACAATTCGGGAAGTATTGACATTTTCTCAGACGATTTTGACTTTGATATTAGTGACGATGAAAACGATGACCTTAGCCAAGCAAGAAACTTTTATGAAATCGATTGTAATAATCCTTCTGCCCCTCCTCCGAGATTTGCATTCACTAATACGCCTGAAATTCATTTAGATTTTGATGCAAGCTCTGGTAAAATGCAATATTATGAAGCATTGATAGATAATAATTTGATTGATTTGATTTTTCACGAAACAAATCGTTATGCTGAACAAACTATTGGGAGCAGCATTCCTCGCAGGCATTCCAGAAGTAAAAAATGGGAGCCAACATCAAAAGAAGAAATGCATGTTTTTATAGCTCTAATTATTCTTCAAAGCATCGTCAAAAAACCAACAAATGAGCAATATTGGAGCAAAAGACATTCCATATCAACTCCCTTTTTCTCCAAAGTCATGTCCTATCGGCGTTTCAATCTAATCTACCGTTTCTTGCATTTTTCCGATAATGAAACATTTGTTACTGAAACACATGAGTGCCCCAAATTATCAAAAAAATTGGCCAGTACTAAAATATTTGACCATTCGTTTCAAGGAAGTAGTTACACCCGATAGAGATGTTACTATTGATGAAAGTCTGATGTTATTCAAAGGAAGGCTTGGCTGGAAATAATATATGCCTCTGAAACGGTCACGATTTGGAATAAAAAGTTATATGCTGTGTGAATCCAAATCAGGGTATGTGTGGTCATTGATTATATACACTGGAAAAGGTACTCGATTTGATGAAAAATACAAGCATATGTGTATGTCTTCACAAGTTGTAATGACTCTCATGGAACCACTCTAAATAAGGGACATTGTCTCACCACAGATAATTTTTTATTCCTCTCCGGAATTGGCAGATATTCTCATTCAAAGTTTGACTGATATGTACGGCACACTAAACCCAGAAGAAAGGATGTTCCTAAAGAACTGCTATCTAAAAAATTGACAAAGGTCAAAGGATTGCCTATCAAAGAGGTAAAGTTTGCGTTATGAAATGGATGAACAAGAAGGCAGTGTACCTTATTTCAACAATACATAATCCTGAAATGGTTCAAGTACAGAGTCATAAAAAAATGAGATAAGAAGAAAACCTAAAGCAGTTATGGAAAATAACAACACAATGGGTTTAGATCGATTGGACCAATGATCTTACAAATTACCCTTTGATAAAAAAGGGGAAAGAAGTATTACAAAAATATTATTTCATCTATTGGACATATGTTTGTGGAATAGTTTTGTGTTGTACAAAAAAATGGCGGAAAAGACTCTCATTTGCAGTTTAGAATGGACATTGCTGATTGCCTGATAGAAAGATATGGAGAAGTGTCAGGAAAGAAAGGCCGCGTCCTGAACTTCAACCCAATCCAATGAGATTGACTGAAAGGCACTTCTTGGAAGTAATTGCACCAAGTGAAAAGAAGCTGAGACCTGCAAGAAAGTGTTATGTTTGTTCGCTGAAGAAAAATGACAACGGAAAAAGAATTAGAAAAGAAACACAATACTTTTGCCCGTTCTGTGATGTTGGACTGAGCTTGACACCTTCTTTCAAACTGTATCATACCAAATTGGATCTGTAATCATAAAGAACTGTTACAATAAAAGGAAATATATACTGCTAAGTTTGAAAATGTTTTTAATTATTTTTCATTTTACATATACCTGTAAAGTGCGCTTTCTCGTACATCGTTAGTGCTTGAAAAAAACAATAATTTGGAAATATCCTATGAACATTTAAAAGCACTCTAAATAGTTCATTTTCGTAATTACAACGATTTTACTTGTAATTATCGTTTATAAAAAAAAAAAATATTAACTGCAATAAAAAAAAAAAAATTGACATTTTTTTTTACGATTTTGGAAAATAAATGAAACTGTTAAGTGGTTAAAAGATAATTCTTTTAACATTATCTTTTTTAATAAAAAGATAATGTTTTATTATATTGCCATCCATGAAATCTGTTCTAGATTAAAAACATAAATAAATAATGAAGCATTTTCGTTATATATATATATATATATATATATATATATATATATATATATATACATGTATATATATAATTATATATATGTACAGTGGTGTATACAATTGCTTTTATGGGTGGGGGATTACATTCTAAAAAACACGTAGATGAAAGTGCCGAGGGATAATGTCTATGGTAAAAATTAAAAGTCTATTAATCAATGGGCGGGGGGAGGGGAGTTGAACCTCAACATCCCCTCACTGTGTAACCCGCTGTGTGTACATATAAATTTTTTTTTAAAAAAAATTCTTCAATGAAACATTTACCCACAAAACAGTACGCAAAATTTAATTACACTAAAATATATTTTCAGAAAATTTAAGTTTTTATATCTGAAAAATAAAATAACCTACAATGTATTAATGAGTGGTAGTTCACTGAAATATAGTTTTTGCACTTTAGTCACATGCTTATTTAATAGATGTAATAAATTAATATTTTGAAGTTAGTATACCTTTGTTTAAAATTTATTTAGTTTTTTAAGTAGTTGTTATTTAATTTAGATTAAAATTCTACTAAAAATCGACAATTAGCAAACACCTCCACCTATGTTAAAAACGGAAGAAAAGGAAAAGGTAGGACAAAAAAAAAGCAAACTCTAAGGAAAAACTTTAACCTAAAACTCATTAAGAAACAAAACAATACCACCCTAGACTCTTTTTCCGTGAGCCTTTTTTTTAAAGGCCCCACTGTCAAGAGTAGGGGGTCTGCCTTAGAAAGACAAATTTCAGTTAGATAAGAAGGGTGCGGAGGGTTTAAAACTCGATGTAGTTCCGCTAACACGTAACTTGAACATCCTAAAACAGCTCTTAACATTCCAGAAGTTAATGAGCATTGACTGCAGGGGGTGGTGGGATCCTATAGGCGCCGGTTAGGCCGGCGCCGCCTATGGCAGTCATAGACAGACCGACAGGTAGGGGAACACTATAAGGACATCGTTGTCCGTGCTTAAAGAGGCTTATGAGGATATGTAGACTTGGGTAGAGTTTATTATTTTTTATTCTGTTTTCCGGATGGGGGACTGTGTACACAAAAGAGGGGTTTCAAGGGGGTGCTTCAGGCGATTCGATTCCCCTGGGACATCTTCGTCTTGGCCGAGAAAGAGTTGAGTTCCCTTCTGAGGGGTAGTCTGTGTTGGTAAACAAGGCGGAGGGTCGGCGTGTTCGGTTGTTAAAGTTTGATGTTCTATTGCTTATTGTTAAAGTTCAGAATATAAGCAAACAATTCGATTTATTCTATAACTGTTTGATTTTTCAGAAAATTGGCTTTGTTCATGGAAGTTGGTTTGCTTGTCCATTAGTAAAATACATTTAAGTCGAGACTTCAGGTCAAACTGTTCGTAAATTAAGTGCGCAGATGTTTTAGTACCGTTCAATGTAGATGATCAAATGTATGAAATACGATCGCTCAAAGAAAATAGTCAGCATTGTATCTTACTGGGTTACGGATATCGAATAGATCCTTTGTATTCCTAATATTTGAACAGAAAACTAGTTAAGGGTTAAGATACTTTTGAGAAACAATTTGTGTAAAACTACATTGTATCATTTTACCCTATTTTTTGGAGTTCCATAGCATAAAGGATTAAATATAGCATATATTTAACATTTAGTTACTTAAAACATTTTGAAGTGAAAACTAATGAACAGTACAGTTATATTATTCCTTTAAAAGTTCAAATTGTTATTAATCAAAATTATCAACCCAAAATATTTTTTTACTATTTTAATTTGTTGTTTAATAATGCATAAAAAGATAGTGCATTAAAATTAAATGAATTTTGGTTATTAATTTTAAGCAAAAATATATATTCCACGTTTAATTTTATATAAACATACAAATTCATTCAAAATATCCACAGTCTAAAAAATAATAAAATTCAATAGCACTTTATGAATTCATTTTTGCTTAGTGTTTTATAATATGAATGCTGTAAATAGTGTTTAATTTCGTTTACATCTGTAGTTTTCATTTTAGAACAATTACTAAATTAATTATTAAAGAAAATGCAATAATATTATGGATGTATTAAAAATGTTTTGTAAATAAATGAAAAAAAAAGTGAAAAAATTTTACAGCAATAACATATTTTTGGCGGTTCACTGTTGTTTGGATTGACAGATTTAGTATTTAGCTATTTTCTATCGAATCTACTTCTAACGGCCTTAAGCTAGCGGTCTAAGATATACCTGTAGACGTGAGAATAGATTAGCCGCTTAACTGGCTTGATCGTACGCCAAACGGGCTTCCAAACTTTGACGGCAACGGGTTTGCCCGTACAGTGTACGGACAATGCTTTTTTTTCTCCTTTTTATCTTTTATTTGCATGCATTTTTAATTTTTATAGTGAAATTATGTTGCTATATTTTATTTTTAATAGATGCAGTTTGTCCGTGGTAATGAAATGCTTCTCATCCGGGGCTTTCTTTGTGGTGAAGACTGAGACTTTTTCTTGAAGTCAGGAATTTAAATTCTTGAAAACTTTCAATGAAGAACAAGGATTTGTAAGACAATGCGCATTTGTTGCTTGAGAAGAAATGAAAATGTAAAGATAATCCAAAAAAGCAGATATTGTCTAGCTCTCTATTGCAATGTAAAACTTTGTATAACACCGTGTTTCGAATTGTGTGTGTGTGTATGTACACGCAAAAAACAAAACCCAAGGCCTGAAAAAGAGGTACGAACATGAAATTTTTTTGCAAGTATGAGAGAAATTATTTTAAGATATATGAAACAGTCTTCATAGCATGAAGAGCGTACCCATAAAAATCAGATATTTAGCGGTTTTTGTGTTCCACAATTATAAAATAAAAACCAGTGGGAAAACTTTACAATTGAAAATTAAAACAAAATTCTTCTATTTTTTTCATTCTATTAAGCATTACGCTTAGGTACATGTGATAAAAAGATATGCTTTTTTTTAAAAAGCATTTTCGACAAAAGAAAAAAAAATGACGTTAAGGGATTAATATTGTAAGATAGATAATTAATTACCAATGGCGCACACAAGGGGGGGGCAGTCCTCGGGTCCGACCCCCCAAAGCCTTTAACTTTTTTTCTGATTGATTATAATCCTATGTATGTGTAGTACGTAAAATTTAATTAAGTATTTGTTATTAATAATTAATATTATTAATTAATACTTATTATTCATTCAATAATTAATTTTTTACTGTTTTTTGTTTCCGAAAATCGACAAAATCAAAAAGAAAATGTTAGGCGGCGTATTGGAGCATGATACGAGAATAGAAGACTTTCGACCGTGCCCCCTGAAAAAATTCCTGTGGGTGCTACTGATATTTGCACTTTTTCTTTTGCAGTACAAATATTATCCTTACCCATTGCAAATACAGTTGACGAAGGTATAATTTAGAATGTACCGAATTTAACTTTTATATAAAGTAAAACTTATTGTTTTTATTTTACCTCACAAATTCTTAGTAGCTACACATATTTTTTGAAAACTCATGGTTGTATTAGTTATTATTATTTCACTTATCATACACACACGTTGTCATTCTTTCCAAAATGGGAATCTGTGAATTAATTCGAATCAATGAAGTAACATGAATTCTATTTGCAAGATACCTCGTGTTGTTGTCATGTCCTTCCCGAAGGGAAGGAATAAAAGTTGCCAGAGCCTGAGACAGGTTGGACTTCTAAGCTATTGATGGCGACATTACCTATCTCCCCTTCCACAATTTAGGCACGCAACTGGAGGGGAAGGAAATATATATATTCTCCAGCCTCCTGCTCTTGTGGTTTCTGCTGCGACCGCAAGACTTTCGGATCTACTCTTTTAACGAGCACATACTCCGTCGTAATTTTGAATTATGATCAAGTGACAGGGTGGTATTCGAAATAATATCCCACTCTTAAAAAAAAATTCTCCATGACGACTTAGCGATGTATATATATATATCAGGATTTACTGGAATATAATCAATTATATCTGTTTTTTCTTCAGATTCTTCGCAGTCACTTTCACTCAATCTTATGTCTTCATCGGAATCTAAATTAGAGCCGATTAACTCTTAGAAATCTCTAGCAATAAATTAACAATTTCATCAGGGCTTAGACCTCTTCTATGAGCCATCGTTTCAGGGTGTCTGCCCTGCACAGGGTTCGAAATAGAATGAATTTTTTAAAAAATTTTTTTTATGAGCAGATAACCAAATGCTATGTAACGAAACACTTAGACACTACAATTTTAGAAAAATAAGATTCATTTCCGCTGCTAACCCAATAACACTGCATTCAAGGTCAAATAATTGTGTGATAGTACTTTGGGAAGCTTGTTTCACTAATAGTAATGATGAACGAGCGCTATTTATTATGATAAATTGCCGTGGTGTTGAAATGACACCAGAGGACGTTCTAGGTATTTTTAGTTGTAAAATTTCTTCCAATTAACCTAGGACCACAAAATTTTTACTGTATAATTACCCTGGAAAATAATCAAAAGTCATGAAAAATTTTCGAATTCCCTGTAAAAATGTGGAAAGGAGAACAAACAGAACTGGCTCCGGTGTCAAATTGACATCGATGGACGTTCTAGTGTTAATTATAATAATCAAATTGAAATCAGACTTCTCTGTCTCTCTCTCTTACTCATGTTTTTGGGGTCTCTGTAGCAAAGAAATCATGATTGTGAACTCATGGCCGGCATTGTCGTGTCACATGTTCCGAACATAGCACCACCGAGGTTCAAAGTCCACCCATTAGTCCATGTGGAAGTTTTGAAAGGGAGGTACTGGATCAAGTTTCGTCGTCATCACTTGGACGTGGTTCAAAATTGTGAGGCCCATCTCTAATAGCACTCGTGTTGCTTCAAAATGAGGCGTTAACACTCACTTTCGATTATATATTTATATATATAATATACATTACAAGCCTTTTTAACAATTTTAAATACTGCAACGCCTCTTTGCTTGATTTTTTCTGTTCTTGAGAAAGGAATCAGTACTTCTACTATTCTAGTATATAATATAAAATAATTAAAAACCAGCATGAGAGATGGAAATATCCATTATTGGGCAAATTTGCATGCTAAGCTTGGTACAAAAAAATTCAAAAATAATACAACTTTGTATCATTCTTATTCCTGATAAAAATTAAGAAAAAAGCAATTATTATTATTCTAATTTCATCTGCATCGTGGTAGTCGTCGTCAGAATTTTTGTCATCAGGATTATCTTCTGATAGCCAATCAATCGCCTTCTAACTAGCCCCAAGTAATCTTCAATGTCCCTCTTTTCCAAATTTCTCTACAATAGTAACATAAAATAAACATATAGTTTAAAAAAACACATTTTCATCATACATTAGAAGTAAAACAACTGTATAGTGACGCAAATTTCTGTCATAAGGTCTTGGGAAGATTATTTGGGGTTTTCGATGTATAAATTACACAGAAGATAACAGAAACACAAAGAACAAATCTTTTTTGCTCTCATTAGGGCCTTTATTAGCAAAAAATCTGATTTGTTATAAAAAAAATTCAAGAAATCACACATATCCAACCACAACAAACAGCGGAATGATAAATTCAAATCCGCTATCATGATTGTGATATTAGATTTTTTTTTACAGCTACGTTAATTATAACGCAATAGTCATTGAAAACATTGCCAGCAACAACCAATTTACAATTCATCTGTTTTGAGTACAATTTTTTGTTCACTCAATGTTATGATGGAAATTTTCCTCATCATGCAAAGAAGGGTTAAGAAGCGAGTTTAAATTAATTTATTTAATGGTATAAAAGATAACTGTAGGTAAAATGACCAATTTTTTTTAATAAAAAGGAGGCCGGAAGTTTTAAGAAAAAACTAAAACTGAAATATATGAAACAATTTATTAATTTAGAACAAAAAAATTCGCTATTCACACTTACATCACTTTTAATTATTTACTTAAACGAGTATTTTTTTCCATCGAATGATTTTTTTTATCTATGTAACATTTTCTAATACATAGAAAATTTCAGAGAGCAACAAATATCCTTCATATTGAATTTTACGGTAAATATTGCAGTTAAAGTATCAATATTCAATCTTGATTTCTCACTTGCCCACAAATCATTATCGATGGAAAAAAATTAACGGCTGCATTAATTCCAGGGCAGTGTAACGTAAATTCAATAAGAATAACTAAATTTTTATATAGAATGTGTTCCATTTTGAAATGGTTAAAAAATTCTCTCTGTGTGAACTAAGGTTTTTTTTTTATCAACTTTCAACATATTCATTTTCAATTGTTCTAATTTTTCAGAATATAACTATGCATTCAGTCTTCTAATTTCTTCAAACAGACAATTGTCATCAATTTTAATATCATGCATTTCTTTTGATAAAAACTCAACAATTTTCTAGGAATTGTTGACTGTACCGGCACATGACGTGTAGCAATTCGGCCTGGCATCCCTGAATACAGAGATTAACAGATTGGTTTTAAAATATTGAAAAGGTGGGCAAAAGTAGAAGGACACTTTTCGATGAAGAACAGAACCTATAAAAGAAGGACTGTCCTCCCTAAGGGAGGACGATTGGTCACCTTACTCTAGGTTAATGATAACATTATTTTTTTTTGCTTAATATTTATCTGCTTTTCTTTTAATATCCTGGTTTTTCAATAACGATAGTTTATTTGTGTAGGGGGAAGGGGAGAGCAGAAAGTTCGCTAGAAATGTTTTCAAGAAACTTTCTTTTTGCATTTGTTAAATATATGAGTCTGTCCTGACTTATGCATCAGAGACTTGGTCATTGACTTTACGTGATGAGCAAGCTTTGGGAATTTTCGAGGGAAAGATCTTACGCTGCGTTCTTGGTGGGATTCAAGTGGATGGATCATGGAGAAGAAGACCTAACTTAGAACTCTACAAAATTTACAGACAACCTGATATTGTGAAATTACACAAATTTAAATGGGCTGGTCGTCTGGCTAGAATAAATAGAGATTGTTGTTGCAAGAAAATTTTTCTTGCAAAGTCCATGAGAAATAGACCTTGGGGCAGATCCCCGTGAATATGGATTGACAGTGTCAAAAAAGATTTAAATAAGGTCAAAAACTGGAAAACAGTTGCCAAGAGTAGAGATGTTTATAGAAAACTTCTGGAGGGCCAGGGCCCACCCAGGGTTGTCGTGCCATTAAAGAAGAAATATTTGAGTCTATTGTAAAAATTTTTTGAATCCTTCTAAATTATTGATGTACATAATACTCTATTCTTATCTGAACATTTTTTTACGTGTTGTATAGGTATCGGAATCGTAGCTGGCCTTGCCACGAGTTCGATCCCAGTACCACTAAAGACCCGCCGTGTAGGGCAGCGATGCACGCTAAATCTGTCGAGAGCTGAAATGTCTCCCGTTGGTGTATGGTGGTCATTAAAAGAGGGGGTGCCAGCTCAGGTGTCACCCACGTCACTTGACCATGGTTAAAAATTGCGTGGTCCGTCGCCAAAAGCTCTCGTGTAGCTGAACAGTGTGACGTTAATATTCACTCACTCACTGAACATTTTTTTAATTTTTTTATTCAACTTAAATTTTTTTAAGATTTATTTTATTTTTTAAAATTTTTTAATTTAAAGAATATGTTTCAACAGCTGTGTTCTGTAAATGTACCCTCGACAGTGGGGCAGTTATGTGTATGACAGGAGAGAGAAAGGAGCGTTTGGAAGAGATAGTCTGCGAAGAGTTTGTGAGCTTATGAGGTGTGAGAGTTTAGTAATGTATAAGGTGCAATATAGTTTAGCAGTGTATAAGGTGTGAGTAGTTTGACGTTGTAAATAAAGTTTGTTATTTGTTATTAGAGAGAGTGGTAATTAATTCTAGATCGATAGTTACGTCAGTGCAGAATTGAACAGAATTTTATGGGGGGAATATACACATTTTACACTTCTCATAACTCCAAAACTACTCTACATATCTTCCAAAATCATCCATTATAAGTCACGAAGATCCCCTTCTTTAAGTTTATTTTTGCTTGTTTCCAAAGTCAAATAACTTCTATACATAAAGAAATATTTTTATTACAATCTTCATTTTCAGTTTGGACCTAAAAGTAAAAAATATCTTTATAATGCATAAAAAAATTAAAATAAATCTCACTATACAAATGTATTTATTTAATTTGTATTGATTTTGTCCAGAGTATATAAATAAAAATTAAATCAGGGTTTTTTGTAACCAATATATGTACATGTTTTGCATTTTACGCCAAACCACATCCACCCCCGTGTGCTAAACACTTTAATTTCCTTAAATATATTTTCATTAAAATAATGACATTTTTAGTGATGATAAAGTTTGCAGTATCACACACAAAAAAATACAGAAGTTTTTTGTTTGAGAATGTTTTTCGTTCGTGTTTCTTATTATGCAAATACAATGTATAAAATTCTCGTTTCTAAGAATAGAAACTTATTATCACATGCAGAACCTTGAAAAGTGCTTTCACCTCTCTGTCAGACAATCTGATTAGAATTACTTTTTGAATGTTTCTCCGGAAAATGAACGACTTACTGGAATTTGAGCGCAACGAAGTTATTTCTTAACTTGGGGGAAATACATTTAAAATAAGAAGGGGAAAAAAAGTACCAGTTCCATTAATTAGAGTGAAATTGCGTTTTCCTAATGATCCTCAAGACTCATCCAGATCATTGACTACTTTTGCTTCCATAATTTAGGAAAGTGATTATTTTTGGTACTTCTTGTAGTTCTGGTCCTAAAGGATAATTTTTCTTCCATTGCGCAAATTCAGCCACCTATAAAATATGAGCTTGTCAACCCAACCCCTGCTTTGACCAATGGTCTTAGAGGGGATTATAAATTTTGCGTATGTGTAATTTCTGCGGAACGCATTACCCGAGTTAATTAGTGTTGATTTCACTCAGTTAGGTTCCCTCGCTTTTCGATTTGCGCGAGGGGCATGCTATAAATATGCACGAATTTTCATTTCATTACCTCCGTGAAATTAATATGCTAATGTGCTAATAGATGGCAAAGCTTTTTTGCAAATGAGAAGTGCAATTAACTTAAAAACATTAGTTCGAGTGAGAGCAAGCGACGAACCGACTAACGACCTCTACGATGTCGGTTCGGATCGCCAAGAATTTTAGATTGGAAATTTTTTATAATTGAAAAAGTGCTCGACTGTGTTAGATAGTCACATATGATGAATCTGTAAGGTGGATTAATTTCTTTTAATTCTAGAATCTATAATGAAAAAGAAAAAAAAAGAAACTTTTAACGGAAAAAATACGTCATAAATATTTTATGAACTTGCACTAGATTTCGATAAAAGGCATTTTTAATTTTTTCCAGATATCGTTCAATTCTTCTCAAATTCTAGCCAATGGCCGACTGGTCATGGCCGCTGGTTTATAGTCAGAGTTTTTTCGGTCGAGTCTTAGATTTGAGTTTTAGCATCCTGGATCCCGAAATCTTCAGAAGGATCTTCTTGACTTTAAGAACGAATTCAAACCCATGTACTGGTTTTCAAATGTATTCCCACTCGTTCAAATGCTCCCCCTTCACTTACGCAACTTTTTTCTTAAAAATGCCACAATAATACCATAATAAACATTGTTCACAGTAATGTGTTCGCTTTTCAAATCCCGGTAAATAATAACACAAATAACGATTAATATCTTAAGGTTGTTTTCGCCATATACATAAGAGCATGAACTTAACGCGGAGCACACTTTCGGACAGAAAAAAAGGCCTCAATTTTTTTTAAAAAATTGTGATATTGTAACTCATGCATTTGTTTAAAATATAATGTTTTTAAAATTTCAAAAAATATTTCATAAATAATTAGTTTTTCCTTTTAACATATAAAGGGGTAGCTCCTTTGGCATTACGGTATAGGAGAAAAAATGAGAAACACATTTTATATAAAAGAAAAAATGTGTCAACTCGAATAAAAATGAGCAGTAGGAAAAATAATTGATTCTCTACAGAATAGTGAAACCGGAGTATATAATATTAATGTTTGAGTACTTTTATATCTGAAAAAATATTCCGAATTTGGGTCCTATTCTTTAACATTAGCCGAAAATCAGCCTTAAATAAACGCTTAAACATATTTAACATGAAACAAGATTTCAAATGAAATTCGACTTTTGGTTAATTTTTTTCTCTTCAGTTAATAGACAGCGGTGGCAATATTTTTAATTGTTGGTAACTGAGATAATTATTATAATTCGCTGTGTGTAATAACACTTATGAGTAAAGGAATCACACAATTTAATTTTCTCGCAATAAAATAGAATCTCATGTAAATATTTGATGGATTTCAAGTGCCCAGAGATTGATGTACAACCTCAATCGTAATTATGTGTCATCTGATTATGGCCAAAATTTATTGTTGCCGTCGCTATCTGCATAGTGTGTAACTAAGAGGGGTTTATTAAGCAAACAAATACATATATCGCAGAAATTTTTTCTATAGGTTTATATGAGTATTTTTGCATTTTCTCTATAAATGTATATTGTATTATCAATTTCATCATATTAATCATTTATAGACTCAAATAATCATAAGAGATTTCCTAAACCAAGGACAGCAAATCCCATTTTTGAATGATATAAATTCTAAATGACAAAGCATATGAGAAAAACTAGAGAATGCAAGAAATCTTAATTGCTTTTACCAAGGAATTAAGGGAAATAGAATAAAAAAAATATTTTATGTTAGAAGCGTAAACCATACTTCAATAATCAATTTATATACAGAGAAATATTTCTATGAACGAATTATAACATACTTTAATTATTTATCTTTAGGAATTTTTAATTGAAATTTAGAAAACTCAGGAAAATTGAATTGTGATTGAAAAAATATGTATAATATATTTAATCAAATCATGAAATTTTTTTTAGGGAATTAAGCAATTAAATTTTGTACCTTAAAAAATTCCGTTTAGTTAAACCTTAATTTAAGAAACACATAAAAAATCCATTACTTATTCAATATGTTTAGAACTTATTCATCATATTCAATACTTTGGCAAAAAAATCCCTTTTTTTATATAAGCGATCGTTTAACGCTAATTTGATCCCTTTTCGGTCAAACAAAGGTTTCTTATTTCAGTACTTTCTTGATGAACGGCCGGAACTTCGGTTCATTTGGTGATAATTTGTGAGCAAAAACTTCCTTTACTCTCACGTAATTCCTTTTTGAAGGAGAATGATGTAATAAACGAAGGTATATAATGCCCCATGACAGTTCGAAGTGAACCCATTGCCCTGTGAGAGGGCGGAAAGTCACTCTGTCTTGTTTTTCACATTGGTAGTGTGTAACCGAAGAAATTGCTGGGAATCTGAGAGATTCTCTTCGGTTTGTGGTTTGGAGGAAGACAGATTTGCGTGGGTGGGTAGGGGCTGCGTGGGAATTTGTTCCATGGAGAATGTGTTTTGAAGTTACTAGTAATTTAGTGGTGTAATGTTTTTTGACGTTCGAAAAGTCAATTTTTCAAAAACATTTTTATAAAAAAATATAGAATGTTAGGAGCATTTTAAAGCAAAGTAATTAAAGTAATCTACAGTAATTGCTTTCTGAGCTGTAATAACGTAAATGTCGACAGATTTGTCGTTTAAAAAAATACAAATAAAAAGAATTTCGCTTTAAACTTGGATTCGATTGATAGAGAATTTTTTTAATTAACCCTCTCACTGCACATCTCACGATTCCCTGGGCAATCTACAGTCACTCAAAAAACTATTGGGACACTTGGCATGAATAACTGTAAAGCCATTTATAAAAAATTATCACATTAAAACAAAAACAAAATGATTTAAGAAATATTTTAACATTTGGTGTACAGTATATAAGGAAAATTTTATTAGTATTATAGAATTATAATTTTATCTAGCTTTTCAAATATAATTCAAAGGCACATTGGAGTCAAAAAGTATTGGGACACTTTTGAAATAAGAAATTTAGCAAATATACAAAGTATTAATAGAATTTAATTTCACACCACTGTTTTAGACTAGAAGTTTAAGCATAAACGTTTCAACAGATAAGATTATTTTCAGAAGAAATGGCGAGAAACAAAGATATATTGGTTGGTGTGCGAAATCTCGTGATAAGTCATTGGAAGGAGGGGAAATCAGTTCGCATATAGGAAAAATCTCAAAATTGAGTAAGTCTACTGTTTTAAACATCATTGACAGGTTCAAGAAAACAAATAATGTTGAAAACTAGCAATGATCAGGGAATCCGAAGATATTCAATGAATATGAAGAGAGGTGGATTGCAAGACAAATACACATTAATCCAAGAACTAGAGCAGTAAATATGACTTTGTAATGTAAAAGTAGGTTCGGGAAATCAGTAAATCCTGAAATCGTCGGAAATGTTTTAAGAAAACATAAGTATCATGGCAGAGTACCTAAAAAAAAGCCCTACATCAGCAAACCAAATAGAGAAGCTAGTTTGGCATTTGCTAAAATGTATGTAAGGTAGCCAACAGAATATAGGGAAAATGCAATTTTTGTTGATGAAAGCAAATATAACATTTTCGGATCGGATGGCAAGCAAAAAGTTTGGCGGAAATCAAATACAGCGATGCATGCCAAAAATTTACGGCCTGCTGTCAAATATGGAGGGGATAACCAAATTGTCTGGGGCTGCATGGCAAGCTTTAGAGTCGGGAACTTATATTTTATTGATGGTATAATGAATGAATATGTCTATCTTGATATTCTCAAGCGAAATTTAAAGCAAAGTGCGAGCAGGCTGGGAATCTCAGGATATTTTAAATTGTACCAAGATATATAAGGACCCGAAATATAATGCAGATATTTTCACGTTATGGGTCCTCTACTACTGTCCTAGCATCATTAATGAATATGTGTGAGATTATTTGCAAAAACTATAGGAACACCAAATTTCTAATAATTAAGAAAATATTTGGTTGAAGAGTGGACTCATTTTTGAACATGTGTGAAAGATTATTTGCAGGAAAAACTATACTTTTTGAACGTTTTTAACTCAATTTCTTTTATTTCTAACAAGCAGGACTTAAATTAAAAGAGTATTTTTTCCAGGTTGAAGTTTAGTGGACCAATGGCGAATTGTTAGATCGTTTTTTGGCAAATCAAAACGATCATCATTGATTCGTCTTGGGCCCAATCCATTTTCATAAGCGAAATATGAAGCGCACTTCGGTTGAATGGCTACGTCAACAAACAAAACTGATTTGGATTAATTTCTAAGTTTCCAGAAAACTGACTGTTTTCTTTATGGGCTGGTGGAATCCTTCTTCAAAAACGGAAGGCCACAACGTTATCAATTGATCGGTGTCCCAATCATGATGTCCAGGAGCTTTTTTGTCACACAGCTCGAGCTCGTTTTTCAAAGACTCGATTTCTTTTATTTTCCATTTTGATAACCATAAAGTCATTGTCTATGGATTTTTTTGGAAGACAAATTATTGCCGATATACGGTCACAAATGTTGTCATCGAAAATTGGACGTCCAAAATAAATTGGCAGTCTTGCTTTCTTTTTTATCTTTCGGTTTCATTTGTTTTATTGCAATTTTCTATAAAAAAACAAAATATTACGATAAAAAAAATATTACGATAAAAATCTATGAACTGGCAGTGTGTCCCAATACTTTTTTGAGTGACTGTAGATGTAGCAAAACTTGCGCAACCTGCAATTTCCCCGAGTATGCATTTTTTCCAACTATTTACATGTGCAACCCGTGCTGTTCCTGGTTACGTTTTCATTTATGGTTTTATATGAATATATTTATGATCTAATTCTATACTTTAAAATAAAAGCTCTTTTACAAACATTTTTTGTATATTTTAACTTTAAAATGTAGATTTAATATGTAGATTTGAAATACGTAAAATAAATAAATAAAGCCGCAATTTTTGAACTTACTTTAATAAAATTACTACGCAGCGAGAGGGT
Organism: Trichonephila clavipes; assembly: GCA_019973935.1. Lineage (NCBI taxonomy): Eukaryota > Metazoa > Arthropoda > Arachnida > Araneae > Nephilidae > Trichonephila > Trichonephila clavipes. The sequence continues at coordinate 712,398 of BMAU01020691.1, read as the reverse complement.
TAACATCACAATTCGAAGTATTTCGAGGGTTATTAGCAATGAGCCTCGTACTTTAACTATGGTCAAAGGACGAGGAAGACATCTAAGGTGGCACTGAGCTTTCCAAACTCTATTAGTATTTGGAACAAAGTGTTTAATGTTTTGTATCATTTGGGGCCATATAACGTCATTAACTTTCAACAAATGATAAAATGGCGCTTTGCGTGGTACTACGTCGTGACGCATTTATTAAGCGTACAAGATCACAAAAAATACTTTTTCCGACACGCATAAGAGTATTGTGCCAGTCGCTGTTATTGATGCAGCTCAATCGTTATTTAAGAAGTTATTTTAAATGTATTCAAAATATATTTGAGAGGAAAGCCTCGATAAACGAATCTTTCAATTTACAGTTTGGAAATACTGACCCAGGATATAAGGAACTTACAAAACAACGGTTGAAAATACACCCAACTCTTTTTATAAACGGTATATACGTTCCTTAGAAAACCGAGCAAAAAAAAAAATCGTGTAATAAAATATTTACTACATATGGTAATTTGAGGGTCCACACAATTTTTAAAAAAATCGTGTAAGATGAGAACTTTTTAAATATTTCCCTAAAAACCATGTGAAAAATCTAATAATAATAAAAGCCAGCTTATACATATTTATAAAACAAAAACACTTCATTTTTGTTACCAAAAAAAAAAATTAAAATCTGTGTACAGTGAGATTTCACAGTCTATAAGTACACACGACATATAAAAATTTAAATAGAAAGGAATAAAATTACTAGTTCAGTGCTTCTCAAACTTTCAATATGCACGACCCAATTTTCAATCATAATTTTCATCGCGCCCCCTTCCAAACAATAATAATGTGTTAAACGCAATAATAACGTACTTTGACGTAAAGCTATTATATATTCGACTTTAATTATAAATCTACAAATTAGCAAGATAAGTATTAAAATTTGCATATAATTTTGAATATGACAAGCCTCTATGCGAGTAATTAGTATTTAATAGACTTGTTCTATAAACTTATAATTAAATTAATTATCAAATATATTGTGCAGTATTCATACATTTATATTGTGTCAGTGTAAATGCGTATTTTGTTTTTTTATTGTGTATTTTATTTTTATATTTTATTTTGCTTCTTTTCAGTATATTAATAATTTTTCAAAATAATCTTTTATTTTCGACTCTTCAATGTGCTTTCGCCCTTCACGCAGGGTTAGCATGCTCCTCTAAGGGGGGGGGCCCCACAGTTTGAGAAACTCTGTACTAGCTAACAATTATTCACCGCTACTGGATAACAAGCGTGCATGTTTATTAAGAGCTGGATAAAAAATGTTTTCATCAGTAGATGTGTCAGATATGTCTAGCACAACTGCCGATTTTGATTCGAATGAATTTCGTTTGTTATTAACGGTCTCTGTTGGTTTTTCGGTTGTTACAAAGTCTTATTAGTGGTTGTCTTTTTGGTTTGTCAAGAGTACATAATTCTTGATATCCTACACAAGATGACGTAGAAACTTTAATAACGCCGTATGTTAGGATCATGAGTAATACAATGTTGTTCCATACTTGAAGCAAATTTTAAGCCCTCGTGAATTAAATCAGCTGTTAATAGTTGCAATTCACCTTCAACTTCGCCACAGAATTGACTTCTTGATCATCAAAAATTATCTTAAGCTCATTCAAATTGTCCTCATCCAAAAAGTATGAGTAACCAAATCTTTTTTGGAATTCGTGCTAAAACAAAAAAATCCGCTAAATTTGTGTACCATGTTATTTCAAAATCGTGAGAAAAAAAAGACCGTGTGAAAAAAAGAGTTAGGTGTATTGGTGTAAATGAAGCAACAGTAATAATTAAAAATGGAACAGCTCATCTCCTAGATATTACGAATTGACTGGGTTATTTTAGTGTAGTTTGGGTAATTTCTAAGTTTTTTCTCTGCCAATGCATGAAAAAGGGGCAAGGAGCATAAGTCTAGATCTTCAACATAAGCTTTTAGAATGAGAAAAAATCCTACATGAATATCTTGTGAAAACGAAATCTAACCATTTGAAGCAGGAACATTTTAAGCGATTATATCTTATGAAAAAAATTAAAGCTTAACCTTCCAACGGGATTTTTTCAGTATGCAACTTTCATTTTTACCGATAAGATTAAAAACTTTAGGTTGCATAACACCATGATGTTTTATATAGATATATTGTTCTTGTAGATCTTTATTTTGTGTACTCGTGAGTGTTGTGAATGTGATCAATATTTTCCATTTTATAGCTTGTTAAATAGAAATTTAGGTTTTATAAATTTTTTAATTTTAAAAATATTAAGATAAACGATAAATTTAAAATATTAGGAATACAGAATATAAACAATTACTTTTTCTTCAATATGACTCCAGAAAGTAGGATCTACTTGAAATTTTTAAAAAAGTATCTTATAGAATTCAGAAAATAAGGTAATTTGCTTTTATTATTTGTATGTTCATACTTAAAGCTATTTTTAAGAAAATGCGTTATATTTATATATAATATTATTTCGATGCTTAAAACTTCACCTTACTGCTCAATCTTTAGCAAAATTCACGTTAAATGAGCTAAACTTATTGGTTTATGAGAAATTGAGAAAGTATGCCAAAATTTGGAAATTTTTTCTGGATCCGAAAGATATTCTTGTGAAAATATGAATTGCAGAAGTCATTTTTCGTTTTAAAGTCGGATCTTACTTTTAAAATATTTTACAGGTATGTATTTTTTAAAAGAACGACTTTTTTCAGGTACAATTTTTTTTTAATGTTTACAATGGAAGTAAATTTTTAAAATAAGCAATCTATCCTTTCTGCTGTTTCTAAATCTAAAGATAGCACTTTGTGTGTACCTTTATAATAACCGGAACTCCCTTTTTTTACACATAGTAATAAAATGTTTTTATATTAAAATTCAATTTTGAAGTCAATGATTTATATTCAAAGTATTTTTCTCCTTACAGTTTAACACTAACTCAGTTAGTTCAAATGAGTGAGTGAATATTAAGGTCGCATTGTTCAGCTACACGAGGGCTTTAGGTGACGGACCTCGTAATCTTGAACCATGGTTAAATGACGAGGACGCAACATAAGGTTAACTATCGTCTTTTAAACATCAGTTTAACTTATAATTTGCCTTATTTGTAGTTTGAGATTAGTATTCAATTGTACTCTTATGAAATCTTAAGCTAAAAAAATATATGTTAAGTATTGAAGTGCCAGTGAGAATAAAAGACACGAAGTTTATTTTTGAAATACTAACGAGCCATATATTACTGATTTCACTTGCTTATTTACAATTCAGAGACTTTACAATCACTTTCTTAAGCATAGGGCAAAAGGTATAATATTAACTAATATATGTGTTTGCTATTTTTCCTTCTGCTCACGTAGTTTTTCTTTTATATTTTCAGCGTTAACTCATTATTAGACAGTATAGCAAAACATATTCCTAACAAAACTGTCTTTTTTGGAACAATATTAACTTACAAATAAAACCGAGACGTTTTGATTACTGAACCATCGTGTGTGTGCGTGAAAAGCGTTCTCCTTCCTTTCCATAAAAACAACGTGTGTTTTTGTGCCAATGCTACTTCTTAAACCTATTTAAAACTTCCAGATATCAAGGTAAAGAGGAAATTCATAACTCATTGGCTTGTCAAGACTTCAAAATTCTTCTTTCAAATTACGAGCGGCTTGTGAGTTTCTAAGCGGTATCCTCTTCTGCATATATATTAATGTGAAAACTGTCTTGACATTGACGCTATCCCCTTGCCATCACCGTTTCAAAAAAGAAACAATTCTCACTGCTCGCAGATCCGTAAGATATTCCAAATCCAACGCCAGAAAATTACAAAAATAGTTACTTTATTTACAGTAGTCTTATCTCTGCGGTTTAACCCTGAAGACACATCGCCGTGTAGAACAACACCTCTAACCCTTCCTATCTGTGGTGCAGACACGGACCAAAATTAACCCAGAAAAAGAATCTCCACTATCTGCAGTTCTCCAGCTGTCGCTGTGAACACGGGGGAGCGACAGCTTGAAGTAAAAGTTTACGTCCCTATCAGCCAACCTCATCTGCATACCTGCTAGGCCGTGACTTAGCGCCTCCAGTCTCTGGCGTCGAAGTGAGGAAACAAGAAGAGACCGAGACTTGCACCAGTTTAGGTACCACAAGTTAATGAGATGTGAAGCAGGGTAAGGCAAGCAAGCGTGTACGGAATTGGCGCCGAAGTGGACGGAAATAGATGTCAGATTCCAACATCCGACTCAATGTGAAGCTTTTTTTCCCTAATAGATGCTTCTCATGATGTCTGTTCTCGAGAATGGAGTTACTAAACGATGCTTTATGAATGTTGGGAGAGATTCAAACGTACTGAAAGAAGCCGGGAGAGATAATTGTTTTTTAAGTACGTAGGTAGTGGCATAGACAGGAGGATGTTCAAGGGGTAAGGCAACCCATAACAATTGTTAGGAGCCTTTTATAAGATAAACTGGCATTAAATTTGGAGTCTTTACCCATGGGCAACTTGCCTTTTGGAATAATCACTGGTGACGAAGAAGAATATAATAATGAAATAATGTGTGTGTTATATGCAACAAATTGCATATTTCAGAAACAATAAACAGATGTTTGCAATATTATGAAGTTAGAAAATATAGTTAAAACTCGAATATAAATGTAGGATTTTTAACGAAAAATAAAAGAAAATGGTAATGTTAGTGATAAGAGAAACGGCATTTACCAAAGCTTTTTTTAATTAAAAAGTAAATGATTCTGTATTTAAAGTGTTACAATATACATCTCTTCAGAATTCAGTTCAAGGGAAAAATTTATTTAGCGCAATAAGCTCATAAATTTGTTTATAATTTTCATATTGTCTAGGTAATATATTTTTAAGCTGCTCATACCGACATTTACAATTGTTTAATATTAAGTTCTCTTATTAATTAATTTGTATTTTTTTCTTTTTGTATCTTATAAATGCTGGAAGTATCTTTTAAAGGAATCTACTATGACCTTATAGTACTATCCAAGAATGCTTCAGTAATTAAACTATCTATGATTAGGGAAGTAAATGAATAAATAGAAATAAATTATTTTAAAGTTGAATATTATGAAATATCTCCAAAATTGGAGTATATGTATATAATAGTACACTGGTGTACAAAAATTAAGGACGAGACGGTTTTTTCAATATAACTTTGTACAAAAGCTTTCCAAATCAACACATTTAATACCGTAAGATCTCCAATACGTAAGGACATGTGTAATATGTAAGCAACACTTACTAAAAGAGAAATCAGAGGGATAAAAAGAAGCTTTATTGAAAAAGTAGCAAAGCGACTGAAGGCCGAAACATCCCTGTGATGGGTGTCCAGCAAGAAACATCTGGTCTTTAGTAAGGGATATGATCTCCCCTGACTGCTAGGCAAGTTTCACAGCGTCTGCCCATGCTGAGAATGAGGGTGTCAATGAGTTGTTGAGGCATTGCTGCCCATTCGTCTTGCAGCGCCAATCGAAACTCCCGAATTGTTACTGGTGGTAAGGTACGAGCTGCCAAGCTTCTGCCTAGAAAATCCCATACATGCTCGATGGGATTGAGATCCGGAGATCGTGCCGGCCAATCCATATGTTCAATATCCTCACTCTCTAAGAGCTGTTCGGCAGCTACTGTGCGATGACATGGTGATTTGTCGTCCATGAAAAGGAACTGCAGACCCATAGCGCCTCTAAAAAGACGCACATATGGAAGAAGAATCTCGTTACAATAACAGGTCCCGTTGACTGAACCTGCGTCGAAGATGTGAAGACCTGTACGACTACCAAGCATGATGCCTCCACAAACGAGAACACCGCGACCTCCATACCTGTCCCTTTCAATGATGTTCTAGGGATGATTGCGGCTTCCCCGCTCTCTCCAGATGAGTATGCGATTAGAATCGCTACTCAAACTGAATCTGCTCTCATCTGTAAAGAGTACTCGTCCCCATTCATTGTCTCTCCAATTCCGGTGTTCCCGGCACCACAGAGAACGCCTTCTCCGATGGGCAGGCGTTAAAGGCACACACCGTAGAGGGCGTCGAGCAAACAGACCACCACCGTGCATTCTTCTGGCCACGGTAAAACGCGATATCGGTTGTCCAGTCGCCTGTGTCGTGTGTCTAGCGATTTCTCCCGCTGTCTGCCGCCTGTTTCTTCTGGCCTGTAAGACAATGTACCGGTCATCTGCGGGTGTGGTTCTTCGTGAACGACCACTACTGAACCCCCGGATAGCTGTTGCTGTAGTTGAAAATTGTCTCCAAAGTCGTGAAACGATGCTGTGAGCAATTCCGGACTCTGCAGCCACACTTGTCACACTGCGGCCTTCCTCCAACTTCCCAATGATTCGACCTCGGGTAAAAGCATCCAGATGTCGTCTAACAGATTGATTATTCGCCATTTCTCGCTGAGGCAGCAACTCGGTGTGATTTTAACTGCTATACGGCGTGCAATCTCTTTGCCAGAAATACTGATCTTACACCGACAACATGCTTTATACTACTCAGACACTCCCCTATTACGTCTACCTGCATATCTGCGCATGTGCTACCGTACATCACCTTACTTAATCTCCTGATTGGTCTTTCTGTCCGCTCTGCCTCTTCGTTCAGCTGATATGTTAATTTTTCGACTTCGTCCTTAATTTTTGCACAGCAGTGTATATTCGAACACATATTAAAAATTGTAAAAATAATTAGTACGTTTATAGAAAACACAAAATTTCAGCTCCGAATATTATTTTCTAACTCCATCCTTGATAAGAATATGTTTTCTATCAAATAAATTATAGTAATATGTTCAGATGTAAGGAATATCTATATATATATATATATATATATATATATATATATATATATATATATAGAGAGAGAGAGAGAGAGAGAGAGAGAGAGAGAGAGAGAGAGAGAGTTGAATATGAAATAATACATTTAATAAACGAAGTGCATCTTTTGCTAAAAATATTAATGAATAAAACTTAGGTAACTTGTTTTTTTCCATTATTTATTTGGTTGTTCCTCGTTCGTTGAAAAGTAACCTGTGATTAATCTTCTTCACCACAAGTTTTTCAAATCCTGGGAATTCTTCCTTGTTCGGTTGGTCCTTTTCTAAATACACACATCTCCCTCTGACAGATTCCCCCCCCATATATTGGTATGATAAACACATATGTATGAAATATAATTAATATACAAATTTTTATTAAGACTAATAATTATCAAGTTTACCGAATATTCTTACTAGAAAAAAAGTCAATTCAGGAAAGGGAAAAAAGAAAGAAAGGAAATTTAGGTCTAACATGAGAACTCATGAACCCTTTGTAAACTTTTTCCATTGTCATCTTACTAAGATGAGAGTAACTTACTATGATTAGAGTTTCTCTTTGTTTGTAAAAGGTGTTTTTTTTCCTGATTCCTTTTACAAATAAGGAGCGTTTAGATTCAAGATTCATTTTTTGTCCCTTTTTTTAATTTACATTAATTGTTTTGGCCGTTAAGCCTTAAATGTGGATTTAAAAACAGTTTTAGTATTTAGTTTCATTTGAATTTATTACTTACTTTCCATTTTGTCAAATATTTGGTAAAAAACTAGTTGCATGAATCTTTTAGTTCAAAATAATAAGGATAAATAGTTTTATACAAAAATTACTCCGACACGGTCCAAAAAGTAAACAAAAAAATTATATTATCTTAAGAAAAATTAATCCAGGAATCCAAACCTTCTTTTTTTCGGAATTCTGATTGTTTCTAACTAATATTAAGTTTAATTGTCTGCATATATCATACTGCAATAAAATTATATTGTGTTGCATTAAAGGCGTTACAAAAAATTAGTTGAATGTAAGTTACACTAGACTTTTTATAGTTGGTCATTGGGGAAAAGTTACTACTTATATAAATTGGAAATTTAATCACACAGATAGCATTTGCTTTCAATAGTCAATATAAACAGAAATTATTCGAACCAAATAACCACTACTATAGTAAAAAAAGGAATAAATTTCTCATTTTCATTCTCTTTATGTTATAAGTTTTATAATAAAACTTAATTGTTTTATTATTAATTGGTACAATAAAAAATAACATTTTCTGAATACAAATATAGATTTAGCATTTGTCATTGCTCATTCTTTCAATGAATTGAAAGTTTTTAATTTGTCAATTAAATATACTTTTACCTGGTCGTTAGCAACGGTTAAAACTTCGCAATTTCTTAAGTATTTATTTTTAAAAAATGGTCTTGTACAATTCAAAAATAAAAATATATTCTTAATGTATGTTCAGTTACACACACATATACACTGAGTGGCCGAATTATTATGACCACCACTTCAATATACTATTGCACTACCTTTCGCCCTTAACGCTGCATGGATTCTTCTTGGCATGGAAGTTATGAGATGTTGATAGATGGTATGAGTAACCTGAGACTATATTCGCTGAACACTGAACTTTTCATTACCTTCAGATTGGATGATACTGGATTCAACTGTCTAATACCTCGTTCGACCTCATCCCACAGATTCTCAATTGGATTGGAATCTGATGATTTTACAAACCAACTAAGTGAGATAAAGTCTCTGTCAGGATCTTTGAACCATCTACGGACAATGCCAGCTATGTGGCAAGAAGCAATGTCTTGCTGAACGTATCCATCCCCATCAGGGTATTCCATTAACATAAGAGGATGTACTCAATCTCGCACAACACTTAAATGCTCTTGGGGGCATTCAAACGTTCTTCCTTCCACACGAATCAAATGATTCATACAATGGCAAAAAACAACAACATTCTCCTAACCCTAAGATTGCTTCCATGAGTGTGAACCATTGTGGAAAAACAAGTGGGTTCCATGCTTTTGTTTTTTACCCCCGCATATTTGTACCCTACTATCTGTAGTGGGTAGTAGGTGAAAATGCGATTCCTTGGACCAAAGGATTTTTTCCATTAATCTACTGTTTAATTCTTGTGTTCCTTCAGGAACTGGAGGCATATGATCTTGTTCAAGGCCGACAGTAGAGGTTTTCAAGGAAATCCCCGGCCACCGTAGCTTATACCTTGTAATTAGCAGTGAACAGTTTTTTCAGAGACATTCGTAGGTGCTCCTTGATTAAGATTTCCCTCAATTTGAAGTACAGTTGTTTTTCTGTTGAACTGGACAATTTTCGCAATTCTCCCTTCTGAGCGTGTACTCAGTAGCCTGTGATAACCTCAAGCCTGACATAGAGTCCCAGTTTTCTGTTTTCTGCTTGATAATATACTATCTGCAAACATTAATAGCTACTGCTCTCGAACATTTCATAAGTGCAGCTGTTTTGCTGATACTAGTTCCTACGCTCCTAGGGCATTCAACCATAAAGTGTTCAAACACATTAAAATCACGTTTCTTTCCCTGTTCTTCACAATCCAAACAGTGTGCAATTGATGCTTCACTACTCCCATATCTTCCTTTGATAGCTATCTTTTTCTGTGGTGGCAACAACATGAAGTCTTGTTGATTTCAGAATAAGTGTCAAGTGGTCATAATAATTTGGCCACTTAGTGTATGTATGTATGTGAAATACCTTTCACCGAGACTTTTACAAGATTATTAACTATTATGTTTATGATGAGGGGCATACTTGAGGAACCTTGGTACTTTTGAATACATACTTATTTTACACAAACATAAAGCACACACACACATATAAAACAGGACAAGAGCTAGAACAGCAATATGAAAAAGACAAAGAATGGAAACGAGAGCTTTTATATCCAGCGGCAACCAGAAGTTTCGAAATTCACATGACTTCCGTGGATGGACCTTGTGATTTGTGGTAAGACATCGTGCGATGGTATTTTATGTAACATTACTTTAAATACACCGAGGGTTTAATTCTTATGAGATAAAGTAATGATTATATCCAGCTAGGCGGGCAATCTACAGATAATTATTTGCACGAATCAGGACTATTACAAATGAAAAACTTTTAAGATGAAACTAACGTGAATTACTACACACGCACACACACACACGCGAGCGCGCGCGCGCACGCACGCACTCACGCACACATACACATATTATCTATCTATCTATCTAAACTGCTGTTTGTAAAAAATGCAACACCATGAAGGAATCATCAGAATTAAATGAAATTTAATGCACAAACGACTTGTATTAGTACAAATAAATGACAAAATTTTCAAACCAAAAAAAAAAATAATAATAATAATATTAAGTGTCCGAAATCAGTATTTGGTGTAGCGACCACGCGCTGCAAATGCTGCTATACGACGTGGCATGGAGTCAAACAGATTTTGAATGTCTGCTTGCGGAAGAGAATTCCGTACTGCTTGTATGCGCAGCGAAAGTTCGTCTTTTCAAGCTGCAGGACACGGATCACGAGCGAGACACCGACCAACCAAATCCCACACGGGCTCAATAGGCGATATATGAGGAGAATAAGCAGACAAAGGAAAAAAGTTGCATGTGTTGGGCTGAACAAAAGTCTCGAACAGTCTTTGCACCATGTGGGCGTGCATTATCCTGCTGCAAGATAGATCCAGGTATGCCTTGAAGGAAAGGAACGACTTTGAGCTGTTGCACTTCACGGACGTACCTGTTGCTATTGAGATTACCCTCAAGTCGTAGTAAATTGGATCGTCCATGATACGAAATCGCACCCCAAACCATAACTCCAGATGTTAGGCCACTGTGTATCATTCATTAACGCACTCTGGAAGGCAGCGTTCACCTGCATAGCGTATAACACGAATGCGACTATCATGGTCCCACAAATTGAAGCGTGGTTCATCAGAAAAGACAACTTGGTGGCAATCAGCTTGCAAGGCTCTGTGCTCATGAGCCCATTGCAGACACAGCCGTCGATGGTTTGCCGCGAGGGAGATCCTGTATAAAGGCACCGTTGCACGCAATCCACGGTGCAGTAGATGTCGATGAATTGACGAAGCCGACATTAGTACACCTGTAGCAGTAGACCAACGTACTGCCAACTGCCTGGAGGAAGCTGTACGGTCATTCACCACCATGGGGATCAGGTGTCGATCGTCACGCGCTTAAGTCACCTTGCATGGTCTAATGCCAGTTTTTCGAGTTGTTTGGTGCTCGTCGGTCCACTGCTTCCAAACTTGCATCACTGTGGAACTGTTCCGCTGCATACGAGCTCCTATTACGTGCTCCTTCTCGAAGGCTGATAACCCAACCCCGTTCAAACTCCATAAGTTGTTGGAATTTTGTTTTATTTCGTCGTGGAGGCATACTTAGGTCTCTCTAAACGTTCGCCACTAACAAATAATCATTCACTATTTTCAACATCCCGCTACAGCCCTCTATTTATACGCTTTCAGCAGTAGTTCAGAGGGCGCACTAGTACAACCAGTAGCGCATACAGGAATTTTTCAGGGTAGGGGTGAAGGAACTAGGGTCGAAAGTCCACCATTCTTGTGCATCATGCTCCTTTTGAATATGTCTCAACAGCTGCAAGGGACGTCTAAATGGGCTAAATCAGGTGACATCTTAGTTATATGATAACTGTAATCACGTGTTTCCACACAATCAAATCATAAATTCATGTGACGGCATAGTCACATGATAATTGCAATCTCATGTTTTCCAGCCAATCTATTTATGAGCTAAACTGTTGCCAACTTTTACTTTTTTGCAGAAATTTTCATTTTAAAAAGGGCTTATTTTTGTTAACAGTAAAATTCTTATTTGATTTAAAGCTATACATGTAAGATTACTATTCTTTGAATTCGAAAAACTTTTTAAAGAATTTAAAAAAAAATACTTGAACTTCTTTATCCAATTATTAAATTTGAAACTCTATATAAATTTTCAAAGTAGAATAAAAAGTGAATGTCGAATGTCAGTTTTGAATTCAATGGAGAATACGTGATTGCATTCATCATGTGACCCTCATGAATTTAGGACATTAAAAGTGTATGTAATTTTTTTTTCTTTTGTAGGCGGAAAAGTGTAACTGCGGTAATATTAATCAGAATTTTCATAAATGGCACATTTATCAGAAGCTGTACGGTGAAAATACGATGTTCAACCAAGCTATTGCGAAGTGATGCAAAATGTTCGAGCAATCATATGGAACAAAACAAGACATATATGTGAATTTCTGGAAAAAGTTTAGATGGGAAGTGCGGGATAACTCTCATTATAACCCAAACCTTTCATCATAAATATATTTTTTTCGATCTCATGAAAAAACCACTTGCAAAGGGATGATACCATGCGCATGAAGAAGTGAAAGATGCTATCTAAGAATTGCTATTGGATTTTGAACGAAATTTCTTTGTAGAAGGCATTGAAAAAACTTATGATTCAACAAAAGCTCAGAATAACCGAGATAACATTAAGGTATCGGACTACGTTCGAAACCGCGATTTTAAAAAAGCCCCTAAAAGGATAATTTTCATGATATTTAGGGTCACTCAGATTAAAATACATGCATAAAATTGTTTTAAGGACATTTTGACAAAAAAAAATTATTTAAATATAATATTTTGGCAAAAAATTAACTTGGAATAATCTTTTTTGCAAATGTTCTCCTTTTGTTAAAAATGATTCTATTATAACAATATTTTGCCTGTATATAGCTCAGACCACTCTATACAGGCTCAACTAGAATTTTTGAAAAATTCACTTTTTTTTTTCAGTTACCACCAATTGAAGTAATTATTGGCGTTTTTTTCTTAAAATGTCTCCCCTCTGTTGTCGTGAAACATGGATAAACCCACTTCTAAGTTATATATTTCAGAAATTCTAGTTGAGCCTCTGTAGAGAGGTCTGAGCTATATATTGGTAAAATATTATTATAATAGAATCATTTTTAACAAAAGGAGAACATCTGGAAAAAAGATTATTCTAAGTTAATTTTTTGCCAAAATATTGTATTTAAATAAATTTTTTTTTCAAAATGTCCTTAAAACAATGTTATGCATATATTCTAATCTAAGTGACACTAAATATCATGAAAATTATCCATTTATCCGCTTTTGAAAAATCACTGTTCCAAACGTAGTCGGATACCTTAATGAAAAAAGATTTTGTGTTAATGTTTAGGATACGAATTAAGATTTTGTGAAATTTCTATCCTGATTAATTTTCTTAAGTAGTGAAATTTATTTTTTGACGGCCCCAGTATGTATATTATGCATATATGTAGAGAGAAAGAGTACGAAAGAAAGAGAGAGAGAGAGAGAGAGAGAGGTAACCAAAACTATTTGAGCACTTTATAAAATTATAGATTACAGTCGAACCTCTATATTGCGAATTTTTCTGTATAGCGAACTTTTTCCTGGAACCTTGAACATTTCACGATTTTCTTCGTAAAATAACCTCTCTATAGCAAAGGGCATTTTCCATATAACGAACTTTTTCTTTTGTGATTCAATTTTTGTTCTCTCTTGTTTTAAAGTATTTCTGAAAAAATTTCAAGTTATTCTCTCTTTAACACATTTTATATTGATCATAAATCTTGAACTGGTTTTATTAGATCCTAACTCACCAAGAGCAATAGAGTATTGGATTTTTCATCCAAGAAGTGAAATCTTTGACCCCCATTGCCCCGTTCAGTAGAAACATTTTCGATATCCTCTCAGTGGAGTTGTCCCGTGTCCCCGAGTTCTAATTATAAAATAATGTATGCTTAATATTACTTGTATGCTTTAAATTATAAGATGTCCTTAAAATTCATTAATTTTAGTATAAAATTATTTTTTTCATATAAAAAATACAGTGAATTCTTCAACATTTTTTTCTTGTTTTCCTTGCAGTTTTTCTTTCTTTCTTTCTTCTTTTATGGGTAAGATATAAAAAATACATAAATATTAATTGACAAAAAGGTGTGAGTAATTACTTTTTTTAATATATAGGATTTATGAATTTAAAATTTGGTTTATATGATTTGTAAAGTATATTAAAAGATGAATCTTTATATAACGAACCTTTTTCCGAGATTTAGCGACTTCGTTATATAGAGGTCCGACTGTATATATACCATGGTAATGGTTTCTCATTTTTAAAGAGATGGCAAAGTATCTTATAAAATGAAACCAACTATTAAAAAAGAATAAACACATTATTCATCAAAAGTGGAATATTTAATTCATACATGTCTTGTAGAATAGAAGTTATTTTATTAGAAAATAAGTTCTCGATTATGAATGGATGATTCACTCATTTTCTCCTTCTCGGCTCAGCTTTTTTTAAAAAACTAAAACTTTGTTGTATCTTATACCACCTGATTGACAGTAACATCAGATCAAGGCCCACAAAATTCATCGCGGCTAAGATTTTTAAAGATTTTTAAGCTTGTCGTTAGCCTTAGCTTCATAATTAATAGAGTTAGCTTTTAAATCTTTAAATGCATTAAAAGAGAGTAACGAAGAAGTATGGTTAGTAAAATACCATAGTTTTTATAATATTATGGCAAGATATATTATTTGAAACATAAAACTATTTTTTAAATAAAAAAAATTCTTTAAAATTTCATTAATCTGACCTTCAAGAATATTTTCCTTCTTTGCTATTAAATGTTGGTGTTTTAGAAAACAAATACAACCGCAAAAAAAACATTTAAATAGGGATGGTTTAATTTCCCACTAGCCACAAAAGGAAAATAATTATAATATTTAATTTTTCTTAAATCTTACGCGTTTTTCAAAAAAAAATCTGTATAGGAAGGAATTTAAATACTAGAGCAAGTACAAAATTAATGTTTTTTTCCTGACATTTTGTATAAAATTTTGACATGCTGACGTCACTACACAGAGTAATTATTCGTTATATAATACAATTTAATTTTGTAGTAATATATCACTTTTTTCTCAAGTAAAATGTGTTCCATATTTTGCCTCCTTTACTGCAATACTAAACGAGTTTTCACTTTACATGTTAACAATGCTTCTCAAACTTTCAATATTTACGACCCTATTTTCAGTCATAATTTTCATCGCCTCCCTCCCTCTTACAACAACAGTGTATTGAATGCAATAATAATGTACGCCGATGAGACAAAGCTACAATGTGACTTTAATTTTAAACGGCCCAAGTTATCAAGACAACTATTAAGTTTTGTATATAGTTTTGTATATGACAAGCCCATGGAGTCACTAGTAACTACAAAACTTGTTTTTAATTTAATATTGATAGATTAATTTTCAAATATTTTTTACTGTAGGGATACATTTATAAGAATAACAGTAAATTTGTATTTTATTTTTTATTGTGCCAAAATGTAATTTTTTTGCTTCCTTTCAATAAATTGGTACTTATTTTAAATATTTTATTTTCGATATGCTCGCCCCCCCCACCGTAGGATTTTCAGACGCCCAAAAGAGTTGCGCCTCGCAGTTTGAGAAATGCTGTTAAAAGGAAATGTTTATTTATGGAATGTTTTTAAATTGTAAAAGTATAATAATATAAATTGATATATGAATCTAATAATCGTTATAAATTTATAAGTAAATTGAATTTTCTTTTTCTTTTTGAAAATGTATATTCGTATTTTCTATCAGAAAATGAAATGGTGTATTTAAATTCTTTTACATATTGCGAATGTAGATTTAACTATCCTGTTTCATGAAAAACCTTTGCATAAAATTCACGTTTCTTCACATCACAGGAATATGGATCTGCAATAGATCCTCCATCCCCTATCTGATAATGTATTTTGGAGCTGACAAGTGGAAGACCTGAGTGTTTAGCATAAAATATACCTTCCCTTCCATACATACCTTTCATGAAAGAAACAAAAACGGGTCCTTATAAAGCGCCTACACTTTATTAAGTCTACTTCAAAATTATTGACATTACTTTAAAAAATATTATTTGTAATTACCTGTCACATGTAAATGGAAACAATTTCATAGAAAATAAATATGTATTAGTACATGAGTACTTAATAGTCTTAGCCATAGAAGCATGTAATTTTAAAAAAATAACGAATGCAACTTTATTATATTACACAAACGTAACATCATACTATCTTCCATCATAAAAAAAGATTCTCCACCCCTTAACGAAACAAACCAGAGGGTAAAGAATATCCCTCCCCCCAAATGTCTAAGATATCTTGACGGGTGAATGGGAACTAGGTTTGCTGCCACATGTTGCATCTCTCAAGGAATACTATTACTATCCGATGATTCGCGTACATCCGTTCCCTGTCAAGGACCGGTTAATGACATTAAACACCCATCATTCATCTTAGAAAGCGAGGCTCTGCTACCTGATTTATTTCCACATCCCCCACCATCATTTTTCAGGATATTCAATTTAGGGGGTGCATTTCGTCTTCTTTAGTTCGCTGGCAGGGTCACCGATCCTAAATCATCCATGGCACGCTTCTTGTTCGTGGTCATGGGTGAATATTTGGTTTGGAAATGGGTTCTTAGAAGCTCTGAATACTTCTTTTAAAAATTATTAATGGGAGTAGGTGATGTTTGTAATAGTATTTTTAACCTTTCGTGGTTGAGCTTGTGTAGCGTGTCATCATCTGAATATTTTTTCCGGTTTTCCCTGTAAATTTATTTATCATAATGTCACGAAAAGTATACGTCTAAATTTTGCACGACCTTCTGTTTAAGTTTAAAAGGTTCCCTGAAGATGATTTTGTAAGAGCAGTTGAGAGAGAGAGAGAGATGTATACGTTTAAGTTTTGAGTTACATTTCCAAAATTAGCTTAGAACCTTTTAAAAACTAAGATAAAAAGAAAATAGATATTTTCTTAGAGAAATGCCAGTTGTACTTCTTAGTTTAGGATATAGACCAGCAATACTCAATCTGCGGCCCCACCGACCCTATTTAAGTGGCCCGGTCATGACCCATTGCTCAGAGAAATTCACTTATTTAGGAACATTGAATACAAATTTTGATGGAAAATTCTTTGTCAAGAAATCAAATATATCAGTTTTGCTTTTTGTTGTTGGTGTCGTTCGGGGACCAATTGATTTTTTTTTCATTTGGAACAGTTATGGTTAGTGATAAAAGACAACATTGGAATGAACAGTGGATTGAATTAATTTTTATCTGTTTCATATCTTGCAAGTGAATAATATTTGAAAAAAATATATCGTTTCAAGAAGATTGGGAAGTTGACTATTTTGTAGTGAAAAACAAACATGATTCAGTAATTGTTTGGTTTCTCACGAAAGTGTATTTAAAAAATACCAATAAACAGGAATCGTTCAATGACACTTTTCCTCGAATATCTCTTTTAAGAGATGATAAATAGGCTGCCTTTAATAATCTTTACAACAGCAACAAAGTGTTTTATCAGTGGTAATATCCCAGCGGTAACAAAGACATCCCAAGAAGTTTGTTATATTATTGGTAATCATATGAAAACGTTTACTGATACATAAACTGTGAAGAAGTGTTTCTTAAATGCTTCTAATTTAGTGCTAGCAACAAAAATAAAAAATATAAAAAATAAAAATTAAAGCAAAACACACAGGAATTATAATATTATGATCAACTTTAAATTTCTGATGTTATCTTGGTCTTAAAGCCCCCCTTCACTCCGTCATTTATCCTCATGTTGCAACCCGCGTGTAATAACTATCATATATGCATGCGGCCCGAGGGAAATGGTTCACATATGTATGCAGCCCGGCAGAAAAAAGGTTGAGTATCCCTGATATAAACTATAATTTGATTTTTAAAACTTATAGTGTTGTCTCAAGTCGTCATTATAATTTCAAGTACGGTATTTATTAATTTGAAAGGGAGTTTATTTTTAACAATTATATATATAAAATTCAATGACAAAAGAAATGAAAATTGCATTGCTGAAAATCAAGTGTTGGTTCAAAAATAAATTTATACATAAATAATATATAAATAAAAAATTCAGATAAAAATACATTCATACATACATTTATAAATAAATTTATATATTTTCAATGTTTTTGAAATGTATTGAAATATATCACAAAGAAAAAAATGAAACAATTGAAATTAGATGATTTAAAGTTTTTTTAATATTACTTGCAAATTTAACGAGTTAATATCATCAGCTCACGCATTATAACTTATGCCGGAAGAGTTATGTCAATTAAACAGTTAAGGAATAAATAATAAATTGTTTTAATTTGGACAATGACAATGATATTCTTGCTCCGATTAATTTTCGTGAATTGATTCTTGTGTGTTGTATTATCGTTTGATCCTAAATCTTTATATATTTTATACGTGAGTAATGTAACTGTTAATGTGTATTAAAATGGGAAGGAGAAACTCATTGTTATTACTTCTTTCTTTCGTCCATTGAAACAAAACAAAGAACACCTTGTCTTAGATCAAGTTTGAGCCACTAAAAAAATAATTTTCGTCATCTTATAATTTATTTCTTCGTATTCGTAAAGGATTTGTGTACATAATTTAAATATTTGTGTAAATTATACAACATTGTATTAGTTTGTATTGAGATTATAGCATCACGTATTTCCCACGTATAGCATCCTGGCTTCTTGCTGGAAATCAAATCAGACCGGGGCTCCCAAACTGCTCTGGCTAGACCAACAAGTAGCCTCTTGAAATGTCTTTCTTTTGATAATGGCAGAAAAATCCAACCCACTTGTAGGACGAGCTGTGAGCATCCAGTTTCACTGGATCACATTCTGAGAGGCATCGTATTTTTTAAGGGGGGACTTAAAATTCGATCCCCTTATTATTATAGAATTTTTGGTGCTCAATAACCTTCTGGAGCTGATCTGACATATGTCAGATCATTCGAAAATAAGAAACAACAACAACGTATCTATGAAACAGATTTTATTTTCCTGAACATTGTGGATTAATTTTTCAATCAACAAAAAGAGTGTACCGCTTATACAGAAAACAAAGTTTTATATATATATATATATATATATAAAATATATAATTATAAAAATAATTTTTAATTCGAGAAATGATTTTTCTGCTCTTATTTCTCAAGAATAAAAGGAATAATAGAACTGATGGGAAAATGTTTTTTTATTTACTTATAAATTAAATGATTCTTTTGTTGTTAATTTTGTGAAACTACGAAAATGCTTGACAGTAGTATAAACTACGTCCTAACAAGCATGTTACAAGTCGACAACATTAACAATTTAAGGAAAAAATTATTTTAAAGCATTCATTTGCAAAATATCAATATAATTTTTTACAACAATTTTTATAACATGTTTTATTGTTCTTAGTTCTTTTTTCTGTGAAGATAATAATAAGATTAATATCATTTAACGCTCTTAATTTCTTACTATCTTTAAAAGATAGCAGGGCCTCCTCCAGCAATTTTGCCACCCCAGACAAAAATGAAAAATTCCGCCCCTCTCCTCAAAGTAAAAATATTGTTATTAAAACAAATAAAAATGGTTCATAAATACACACCTAAACTTGAATATTTCTTACGAAGAAAAAGTCCGCTTAACAGCTTTAGTTTTATTAAACACTGAAACACAAAAATAAAACAAATAACAAAATAAACAAAGAAATTACAATTGTTTTTTTTTCTGACTTTTAATTCTGAAAACATCGAATTAATTCTTTTAAACCAATTTGTTCATCTCTTTCATGTTCGATAGCCAATGTAGCTAAGCCATTTAATCTATCTTGAAGCTTTGTGGAGCAGAAGAAATTTGTTATTAATTTTAATTTTGATAAGCTCCTCTCTTCACTTGCTAAGCTTATTAGCAAAGAAAGTAAAATTCTTAATGCAATAGCAAGATTTAGAGAAAATTCTTAAACTGAGAAATAAATTTTTAAACTTCAACTGAGCTTTCTTTTTTTGCCTAATAAAATCATTTCTAAATTTTTAATGTTATTAATTAATTAAATTTTAGGGGTATCCCTGAGATCATACATATTGTACAAAAATTGAAAACAATTACTTTAAGTACTCGTTAAATTAAATCTACATACCAAGGCTTTAATTGCTTGGTCCATTGCAAAAAAAAAAAACCCTATCTTGAATTTTAATTTAGGATCTTCCACTGGATCATCTCGTGCTTCATAATCATAATTAATATTTTTCCGTCGAACTCTGTGACATGGCTGCGTCTCCTCTAAGTTAGCAGGGATATAAAACACGTCGGTCAATTCTTTTGCATAATATAACATTTCATTAAAAGACACATCGGATTGAAGATCCTTAAAACAATCTCTAAAATTTCTTGAGAGCTCCGTGGATCGTAATCTTTTGTCCGTAATCGATTTCTTATTGAGTTTATACAACTTAAGATTTTATAACCAAAAATGATGGAGCATAAAAACTTGAATTGTTTAATAGAATTTAATATTCCCCAAGCCTAATTTCTTATAGAGTTGTCAATCTCAGCATTATTATAAATACTAAATAAAGCATCATAAATATCTCGCAATCGATACTTTAAGGGCTTATTACCTTGTATTCGGCTTTCCCAACGATTAACACTTATTATTAAAATCTATAAAGTTATGCCCTTTATATATTTTAATAATATGACTCAATAAAAAGTTGACAATGAAAAAAATAAATAAATTTTTGGACTATAATAAAAAAGTATAGACTTATAAGGATACCTTTGCCTTGTCATTAACGACCAAATTTAAAGAGTGGTTACTACTTAGATTGTTGATTTTTCACGTATTTAACGTCCTAATTCTAGGTTGTACTCCTGATCTCTCGCCTCTCTTATTGGCTCCGTTATCGTAGACCTGCTCCTGAATTTTTTAGTAAGTTTAGCCCTAATTTTTTAAGTTCCTCAACTATTAAATCTGAAAGTTCTTTCCCCGTCAATCTTATAACTAGAAAAAAACCTAAAAAGCTGCCATTAATTTTAACGGTAACTTCATTAGAATTAGATTTCTCAATACATACATATCTTTTCAAAAATGTCATTTGTTCCATCTTGCTCGCATCAGGAATGCAATCTAAAATTATCGAATAACATTTGGCCTGTTTAACTTTATGTGAACAATGTGCAATTTAATATTCTCATGTAAAAGAGAAATTATCTCATTCTGAATATTTTTCCATAGATAGTGTACTTCAGTTTCTTCCTTTTTTAGGACTCTTTGGACATGCTTTTCCATTATTGGATCAAATTATTTGTAAAAAATTACCACATTATTGGAGTAAAGTTTGTCACTCTTACCCTGAACAGCTAAGCAATTTTCAGCAAGCATTTTTAATGTTGCTACAATGCGTAGAAGCCACTCGCACCAATAATTAGTAATTACTCCTCAGTAATAAGTCTTTGCGAGTCACTGCCAATTGTTTTAGAGCATTGCAATCGTTGACAAAATTCAATCCCAGGCTTTTGGTTTTGATTACGGTTTTTTTTATGTTCATGTGATTTTCGTGATGTTCTTTTAGAATTTTAACGAGGTGCTTCCAACTTCTAAGACCTTCTGTCAAAGAATATCTAATGACATAGCCAAAAAGTTTGCAGCAAAAAAAAATATACACGATTTCTTTTTTCTTGTAATGGAATAGATAAACCATTTACGCAGCATAAACTTTTTACCGTTTTTTAAAATTCTAGTATAATATTGTGAGCTAAATCTTTGACCGTTGTCGTCATAAAGAAAATTATACTCCGTCAATGTCTGGCTAAGGGGTTCTTCTTTTACCAAACGACTTTCGCTCACGTCTGATAGAATAACTGGCCAGGTTCCTGAATCTGAACTAAATGTCATTGTTAAATTATCGAGATCTGGATTTCCCTGGAGGAGTTACACTATCGATTCTGGTCATTTTATCTGTAACATCCTCATCAAGTCTAAATCAAATTCTACGGGGAGGAGTCGGAAAAAAAGTTTCCCCTGTCGACTGTGGTCAGATTTGTGTATGAAAGTTCAAACAGAGAATCAGACATTAAAAATAAGACATAACCTTATTTCTCTGCATAAGTACCAAGTAAATTGAGACATTTGTCATACCACTTGATAAACTTCAAAAAACTCTCTAGGAAAAACTCAGGGCATACGAAAGAAGCCTTTAACGGCTATTGGAGAACGACGAAACATCAGGTAAACGCGCAAGACATCGATGCACTATTGGGTAAAGGTCGACCACAATCAAACAGATGGAAACTAGCCTGGGCTTCTCAGATCTGGCGTTGTGTTATTGGGTGACAATGACAATGCTCCGCGAGACTACACTCGGCGGGGGCAATGCAAAACCATATTGCAACTCTTGGTTGGGAGCGCCTACGCTATCTGCTAAACAGTTCTCATCTCTCACCTCGATTTTCATACGTTTCCGACTTTGAAGAAGAATCTCATCGGAAGGCGCTTTGAAAGCAATGCTGAAGTCGAACAAGCCTTTAAACACTTCTTCTGTATGCAAAGACCTGAGTTTTTCCTGAAGGGCTTTTTGAAGCTTGTCAATCAGTATGATAAATGTCTCAGTGTACTTGGTACTTATGTGAAAAAATGAAGTTATGTCTTATCTTAAATGTCTCATTCTATGTTTTGACTTTTCTACATAATTCTGACCACAGTCGACAGGGGAAACTTATTCTCCGACTCACCCTCGTAATTCTATACTGCCTTCCTTTTTTTCAATGCCTTGTAAGTAGTTCATCTTGTTTTTTAATATGGGCTTGTGTTGGGTACAAGATAGTTTTTTACGTCCTCTCTCAGACATTCTAAAAAAATGAAAATTTACAATTAACATAACAATGGAGTCACATTTTTTTTTTTAAATTCTGGGAAACGTAATGAAAGTTGCGAAGTGTCTTGTTCTGTAAATGGAAGTTCTCTTACAAACGAAATTTCGCATCAACAATATTATTTCGATTTAATCCAAGAGCAAAATTTTCAATCCATTTACTCTTAAATATAATTATGGATACATATATACAAATTAATTTACATTAATTAACCTGGCTTTCTCTTAACTCAGTTATCCTTTTGTTTAAAACCGTTATTCACTTATGTGGTTTTATTTATTGCACACTTAATTTATATATATATATATATATATATATTAATAGTTTAAAATCGCTAGATTTCAAAAGTATAAATAATAATATTTAGTAAAATATTTTCGTATTAATTTTTTCCATTACAAAAGATAAGTTTTTTTTTTCAAATTTGGTCTAAATGGCGCCCCGACCATGGGTTCGGTTTGTCCGGCCCTAGAGACGCCCCTGAAGATAGCACTCTTCAATTAATTTAATTATAAAAGAATGGAATATCCTTACAAGAAATTCCACAAAACATTTCTTTTTAATCGCTTAAAAATGGACTGTTTAAGAACTTTTTCATGTTATTATTACTTTTTAATTAAATTTTCATGGCAAAATATTACGTACATAAAACTTTTAGGTTTATCATGCAGCACTTTATTAAGCTGTATACTAGATTAAGCACAAAGCAATATTGCTTCTTTTTCTTCAGTTTCTTATTTTTCTGGTATATCCCGAACCATGACTAGTTCTAAAATACCATTCAAATATGATGCTTCTATGTAATAATGATCTCACCTTTCTTTCTTTTATTTTTCTGAATACTTACATCTGTAGTTAATGTGATTCAAATCGGGCACGATTATCATTTGTTTTGAGCAAATTATATATGCAGATGGTTATTTAACAAATCTCAAAATTGAGACTTTAGTAAAAGTTTTCTATATGTTTGATTTTCTGCTTTAATAAACACACGAAATTGCTTTTAATGGTATTCGTTTTTTTTTACTTTAAAGGAAAGTATATATTTGAAATCACTTTCCAAATTATCCATACATTGCTCTATTCTTTTTAAAAAGTACTTATGAAAATAATTAAAATAATTTGAAAATATAAAATATGTGTATATATAAAGTAAGGTTAGAAGGTAATCAAATATAAACAGAATTTTTTTAGTAGCATTAGACACGATTTTTATATATTTGCCACATCAACCAAAATAAGGTTCCAACTCTGGTAAATAATCGTTTAGCTTCATCTTATTCTTAATAAATTCAAATTTGTTTAATTGCTAGCAAGATGAATAAACACTAAGTACCTATTACAATATTCTCCGTGGATAATTATTTCATTTTTAATTAAAGAAATTGTCAATTCTGTTAAATTTTTAACTAGATTGAAACCTCAATTGAATAGTAACACGTTATTGATGTTTCATGTATGCAATGGTACAAAGAATTTAAAAATTGCCTTGAAGAAGTTGAAATTTTGGTTGATAGTCATCGATGGAGAACAACTCCTTGGATGTAATTTGAATAAACAATATAGTTCAAAAAGATCTTCAAAAAAGTCATTTATTTTCGATGAGGCTTCATTTTATCAAAACTTTAATATATTCTGAATGTCTTTTCCGATATCATCCAACATTTTATAATAAATTGTGTTTGACAGCCAATTTTATCATTATAAATCAAATATACAACACTGCTGACGATTAAAGTAAACAACAAAGGAAAGAGAGAAAAGGAAGGAAACTAAATAACAAAAAGTTACTTATTAATCGTATACAGCATAACAGAGATAACACATTGTTATACCTATTGACAATTAGCTGGGTATGCTGAAATGGCTCTTACTCGGTCAGGTATTTAGTCTAATTGAAATTGGATGACAGATAAAGGTAAGTCATTCCATGCTGCTTCAAGTCCATGGCACACTTTATCAATAATAGTGACTGGAGCATGGTAGCGGACCAGTTTCTCAGCAGCTTATGCCCAAATGTTTTCGATGGATGAGAGAACTGGAGAAGCAGCTGAATACTTTTTGTGTCGAGGCAAATCAGGACATGACGGTCTTGCACTATATCGTTAAAAGATGACGTCTCCGAGTTATCAAAGATTGGGCAGACTATAAGATACAAAAGAAATATAGGGACCTTTGTCTTTAAGGTACACAAAATGTAATACTGTGTGTGCGATTATCGATCACACTAGATGCAGGGCCCACATGCCGATATAGAACGCAAGCAGGCCCCGTGTATTCTCCTCCGGGTCTACAGACTGGGATACATTCATTGTGATGCTGCACACAAAGTCGGGGCCCATCTGAAAATTTGACGTGGTGCCACGCCTGTACCAAATTTTGTAGTTGTACTGCATGCTGTAGTGTCAAAAAATGCATTAGTGGTAGCTGTGTAAACAACTCGTGCTGCTCCAGACGAAGTTACACCATCCATTCTGATACTTGTGCAGCAAAAACAAACTAATTTCCTGAAAGAAACTGTAAGAATCTGCAAGGCCGACCTGCCACCATGTGGTACCACCACCGGACATTTCTGGTGGGAGGTTTTTGAGATTCTGCATGATGTTCAGTATGATCCTTCAAAACTCATCGATTTCCTATTCGCATGACAGTCATTGAATTCTAACTAATGTGGGTAGTAATATCATGAAACGATAAACCGCACTTTTGATAGGCTACGATTCAACCTCCATAGATTCCGAAACTTTCTAGTTACATTTCTCCTTAAAAGAATGGTATAATATAATCTCTTCAAATACATCGAAGGGTGATTTCCGAGAAACCCATTGCGTAATATTCATTATTAGAGTTTGTGATACTGTTTCTCCCTTCTCCATTTCTCGACTGCGTTTGAATGCTAATCATTTTCATGATCGGGCTTATTTTTTGTGCGCGAATTTAACGATTGTGTCATCCGTTTTTAATTGTTTTTCAATTTTAAACTGTATAACTGTTTGGACAGGACTGTATATATTCCACCTACCGTGGGAAAACCTTCATTCCATTTATCTGAATTTTCCTTTTTAAGAAAACTTTTCACTGAAGATATTGTTTAGAAACAATTAAATCAAAAATGAATGTTTTCTCAAAGCTGCGCGCTTATTCTTTAAAAATTGTTTACGTATCTTTAGAGAATATGTATGCAAGTAGAGGAAGCTTAAGCTCTTTATTAATGAAAATATCACAAATTATTCTTAAGCCGTCTTTGAGGGGCGTCCTTAGTAACCTTGTTTATAAGCTTGAGGTTAAAGCTTGCTTAGAAAGAAGGTTATTTAGTTGTGATACATCATTATAAGCTTTAAATTTCTTATTAATACTATATAATATTAAATAAAGAGATAAATATTTATGATTATTTTCTTTATTGTACTTTGAAATTGTGAAGTGTTTGTGCATTGTTCGTTAGTAAAATTTAAGTTAACTATATTAATTATTTATAAAGAAAAATAATATTTTTTTTATTTTACTTCTAAACTTAGTGCTTGCCATTTTGGACACTATAAAATCAGTTTAGTTTGTTTTTATTTTAGGACTATTACCATTGGTAAGAACAACACCTATGCACATTATTCATCGGAGTAAAAAAATTTTATTTCTCCCTTGTATAGTATTTCCCTCTAATTAAAATAACCTTTCTTATTTTTTAACAACAAAAACATTTAATTATATGATAGCACTTAAAGCATCATTCATGTGTGTCTCTCATTTCATTACTACTTATGCCTGTTTATCATTCTAATAGGCATTACTTCCCGATACATCATTTTTATAAAATATATCATCACACTGTTTCCAAAAACCATTCGTATACATTAATGCATTCCAATCCATTTCTCCGCCCAGCCAGTAATGGAAATGCAGTCACAGTTACCACACCAACCATAGCACAAATAATGGGCGAGGCTATCCACTAACATTTCAAGGCAGCTTAAATATGAAAAACACACGATGACAAATGACTACAGCTGTTACGTTTACCATGCCCTCCCCCTTTTCCATGAAGGATTCGTTTAAGTTAGTATCCGCCGCATCATCTAGGATGTTCTGATTTGATGGACGGCCCCATCAAGACCGGTTGATGTCGTGGTATAATAAGACACTTGGCTCCTCAAAAGGAGGAGGCATTGAAAGGGGATAGGGAGGAGAACTTTTTTCTTGGGATCGTTTGAAGAGCTTTTTCACGCTTATTTTTATTCGACTTGAACATTTTTGTCACGCTAGTACATCTCAATTTGTTGGCTGGCTTCGTAACGTTGTGATGGGACGTTTCGAATTAGAAGTGTCCAATTTACTGGATTGAAAGGGGAGTGCTGCGTTTTTATTACAGTCTCAATGAGTCTTAACCTCTTTTTAGCTTAGTTCTGGCACGATTTCCGGTTATTTTTTCATGTTTAATTGTTTGCTTTCGGAAGGTTTTGCGAAACTTTCGGTGTGAATAGACAACATAACCTTTTTCTCTACATTTCGCATTGTAAACGTGTTTCAAATACATTACACAGAAAAACTGTGATATTATACATGCTTACTTTCAGGAGCAATTAAATCGTTTCAAAAATATATTATAATATTTAATGCGAAATTTAAATGCGAGTCATGTCAAAAATAATTGAAACACAGTCGGACCTCTATATAACAAAGTCGCTAAATCCCGAAAAATTTCGTTACATAGAGGTTCATCTATCAATTTTCTTGATAAACCATATAAAACAAATTTTAAATTCATGAACACTATATATTAAAAAAGTAATTATTCACACCTTTTTGCAATATATATTTGTTTCATATATCTTACCTATAAAAAAAAAAAAGATCAGAAAGAAAGAAAAACTACAAGGAAAGTTTTTGACGCTTTTATCTACTTCATGAAGAAACAAACTTTTTTCTTTGATGCTTAAGCACTTGCGTCTTGATATTTTCGAGCTACGAGAAACAAAGTTACCATTACGACTGATCAATATTACAAATAAATGGAGACTAGTTCAAGGACACGGGGACACGAGACAACCAACTGAGGATGAAAGAGGATACCGAAGATGTTTCTAGAGTACTGGACAATGGGGGTTAAAGGTTGCACTTCTTGGATGAAATACCCAGAATTCTATTGCTCTCGATTAGTTAGGCATCTAATAAAAACAGTTCAAGATTTATGACCGCCATAAAGTGTTTTAAAAGAGAGAATAACTTGAAAAGTCCAGAAATACTTTAAAAATAGGGTGAAAAAAATTGAATCACAAGAAAAAAAGTTCGTTACGTAGAAAATGTACTTCGCTATTGGGAGGTTATTTGTGAAGAATATCGTTAAATGTTGTTGGTTCCAGTAAAAAGTTAACTATATAGAAAAATTCACAATATTGAGATTCGTAATATGGAGCTTCTCTCTCTCTCTCAACTGTAATTCAATCATTATTGCAAGCTATTTTGAATTTTATTTCAGGATTTTAGAAATGTTGCAGAAATAAGAAAAAAAAATTAAAGGCAAAATCTTCTTTCTCTAAAGAAGAGTAGACAATATTATTAATTCAGATATATTAAGTTAGGGGAACATTTAATAAATGCGAACATTCAGTATTTCAAAGTTTTTTTGTGTTTCAGAAGACATTAAAAATGCCTTAAGTTACTTATTTAGTGCATAGGTTTTGATACTTACAAGTAGCTATCACGTAAAAAAATTTTATCTTTTGTTATTTTATTCCTCTTACTTAATAGTTTATTTATATTTTATGACACATTATAAGAATTTTTACTACATAACTTTATCCTCTACCAGCATTTCTTTATATACACAGCAAAAATTTTTCACTAATTATTTTTGAGTCCTTGATTTTGTCCTATATGTGAACAAATATAACTTATCTGTGTGTGTGTGTGACATTCTGCCACCAATTTTTTTAAAATTTCTAATTTGGCTGCTGATTGGTGTTTTACCATTGCAAACCTGGCATCTCTTTTTAATGCAGCACCATATAGGTGGATTCCAATTGCCTCAGGTAATTTTGACGTCTAGCTTCCTCCCATAGGTAGGCACCTGAGCTCTGGCGATGCGAAACTGTACTTACATGGCCGCTGTCAATTTTTTGCATCATGAAAATCCACTGACTTAGGCCGTGGTCGAACCCGCAGCCTTAGGCGTACAAAGCCAACGACAAAGCACCTACGCCGCCCATACGGCTTCCAAGAATCATTAAAGTAATCCAAGAAATCATTAAGTATTTTGCGCTGAAAAGACTATTTTATATATAGAAAAATGTTAGCATATCTTTCAACTCTAGACAATAGTGAATTAAATTATATGAAGAATATTTTAAGGTATCTGACTTCGGAACCGTGATTTTGCAAAAGCTTATAAATGGATAATATTTATGATATTTAGTGTAACTTATATTAGAATATATATATAAAATTGTTTTAAGAATAGTATTACTACAAAAAAATTATTTAAGTACAATATTTTGACAAAAAATGAACATAGAATGACCAATTTCCAAAATATTCTCCTTTTGTGAAAAATGCTTCTATTATAATAATATTTTATCTGTATATAGCTCAGACCTCTGTACACAGAGGATAAAATTTTTGAAATATAAAACTTAGAAGTGGGTTTATCCATGTTTTACGACAACAGAGGGGAGAAATTTTAAGAAAACGTCGATAATTATTTCAAATGGTTGTAACTCTGAAAATAATGTGAATTTTTCAAAAATCATAATTGAGCCTCTGTACAGAGGTCTGAGCAATATACAGGCAAAATATTATTATAATAGAAGCATTTTTCACAAAAGGAGAACATTTTGAAAAAAGATTATTCTAAGTTAACTTTTTGCCAAAATATTGTACTTAAATAATTTTTTTTTGTCAAAATGTTCTTAAAATAATTTATACAAGTATTCTAATCTAAATGACACTAAATATCATGAAAATTATCCATTTATGCGCCTTTTTAAAATCACGGTTCCAAACGTAGTAACCCAAACCTTAAGAAAAATGATAGCAAATAATCCGAAAAATCCTTAGAGAAACGATGAAAATTTTTAATATAGCTTAACTAGCATTTTTAAGTATATTTTCTTAAATAGATTAAATCAAAAATGGAATTTTGAAAATTATTTCAGAAAAAAACCCTGTTGGATATAAGTAAAATTATTGATAAGAAAATATGTACAGATTTTTTTTTCTAAGTTAATTTTTGCAAGCAATATTAGGAATTATGACTTTTAAAAAAGAGAAATTTGTTTTTTTATTGTATGGTCAATGTAACCTATATTAGATCTCTGTGTTGTTAAACTTTTTTTACGAATGAAATAACTTCTTATTCACTTAAAATTTATCGAATTTACTTCCAGTTATAACAGAAACCTTTTAGCTTTTTAGTCCACAGAATTTGTTCTATTTTTCTAATATTTCTTTTTGGACTTTTCCACCAACTTCAGTGAACATTGCTTTCACTAGGTGGACGTTACGCACATATCTTGGCAAATTTTTTCCCTGCGATCTGACATTCTATCAATAACAGCTTATCAATGATTATAGCATTTGAAAGGCTTGACCCTTTTTTTTTCATGCACTGTCCATCATTCTTCTATGTCCTCTCGAGGATTTTGAAGACTCGGACTACCTGGTACAGGGGCAGAGGCGTGCTTCAGGATGTCAAAAAACAGATAATCCGGTTTATTGGACTTAGTTTTTAGACTGCATTTTTTGTTTGGTCAGGGGGTGTGTATGGCACACTTGGACAGAGGTTTACAATTGTACTTTTTTTTTTTTTTTCTTTTTGGAGAGTTGACGGTTTTTTGGACATATGGTGATACGAGTGTAAGAACTGTACTGCTTACTTGTAGGTCCTCTTGGTTGAAAAATTAAAACATTGTCATATCACTCGCTAAAAGATTATCCCAACACTGTTTTTTTCCTCTTTTTTTTGCCAGAATTAATTACCTATAGAATCGAATATTTTTTTAATTTTTGTAAATGAATATTGTTTTCGTATATATTTTCCGTAGTAATTCTCATCACAGAAAAATATGTAAGGAAATAATTTCAATTAAAATATATAAATAGAAAAAAAATGAGAGCTAAGGAAAAATTTTAAAGTACGAATAAGACGAAATTAGCTTATAAAAGAAATAATTCTTCTGGAATAAAAATTTTTGACGTGAAAAAATTATGTTTTAAATCAAAGAATGATAATTCCTGAGAAATCTTTAAAAACTGAAATTTTAGTTAGCAGAAAATAACACAAATGTTTTCGAAATGTACAATTCTTTGAACCAAAAATAAAGGAGAAAATTAAAGGGATTTTTTAAAAAAAATTCCTTAAGATTTAAATCGAGGCTTTCATTACACGCAACATTTTCTTTATCCCTGTGATGTTATAAAGTAGGAGTCTTCAAACCATAGCCCGCGGTCCATGAGTGGACTGCTGAAGGTATTCTAGTGGCCCTTCATTTCAATCTGAGTTAATTTTAGGAAAAATATTGCTTTGTCTACTTTTCATTGTAAAAAACGCTATTTTTTCTGTAATTATTCACATTTAAAACATTTTTTTTATATACTTGATATCCATTTGTGATAAAGTTCTCTTAAAATGACGAATTTTTCAAAAATTTCACTGTATCTTAAATAATTTTAATTGTAAAAAAAATCTAGCTATGTATAAAATTCCAGAAGTTTTCAGAAGAAATGTTGACTTTTATCTTTATCTTCAACTTCCATTTAACGTTTTTGAAACCGATATATATACGTATATACAAATTTTTAACACCATCTTTTCCCTTAGAAGTAGTTGCAGTTTTGTGAAACAAATCTTCCCTTGTTATTTGAATTTCCTGACTACATTATCTTTTTGACAGTCGTGTGGCTCGCGGATCATTTTGGATTTATTGATATGACACTCGAGCTTTAAAGGTTGAAGATCCTTATTACAAAGGACGTGGTTTAAGAAATATTTTTTTAAATTTGGCTGGCCCTAGAATCCTCAATTTTTTACGTGTATTTATTGTATTATTATCATCATTTTTAAATAGTATAAAATTTAGTATAATTAAATAGTATATATATATATATATATATATATATATATATATATATATATATATATAAAATAATTTATAAAATTTTTAAATAGTTTTTTTAAAGTACATTTTAACCAATAAATCTTTTTGAATAACTTCTTTGACAAAATCTCTCATTTAAATATTTATTTATATAATATTAATGTGTGTCAATTTTCAAAATTAATAAAATGAGTAGCATTTTCAAAATTTTTTCTAGCAATTTGTTCTTCTGAAAAATTGGGACTCAAAGTAAAAATTTTTACCTTTAACAAATACATACAAGCATCATTGTTTGGATTGCTGAATAATTCTAGTTTAGTCAGAGAGAAAATTTAATTTTTATTAGAAGCAGGGTAAGCCATAGTTTATTTTCCGATGAGAATCGAAAAAAAAAAAATCTTTTTTCAATGCTTTTCGTGAAGTGACCCTCTTATAAAATGCGGAATTCATACATAATCTAATAATATTCTCTTTTGTGAAGATTCATTAAAATAATAAATATGTCTCATATATTTAGATACATTGTAACATTGGATTAATTAGGCATGAAGAAACAAACTTGAAGTAATTCAGAAAAATAATTATTGAGATGTAGCGAAAAGTATGCCAAAACTATAAGATCCAACACAAAAAAAATGTTGAGAAATTAGAATTCTATATTATTCTATACATTATTGTTGTTATTTCTTATTCCACTTGATCGACAGAAACATCTAGATCAAGTTCCTGAACTCGTGCATTTTTAAGCAATGAAGAACTGTAGCAAGACTTGAGAGCAGCTGGCTCTTATGGCAACCAATACAAGCCAAGATATGGGCAGCAGGGACTTGGTTGAAATTGCAATTCGGACGAGAAGGGTAAATTTTAAGACCCACCACAACTTAAGTACGTCCTCTGTGAAGCCTACCAAAAACCGTTTCATTTCGCCTATACTGCTTGTCCCGATCAAAGAAGCACCAGGACGGTTTTCTTCATACTACTCATGTACGGGGGCCTGCTTCCGAGGGTGTGACGGGGCTTTATTGTGCCTTCTACTAAAACCCTCTTGGGAAATCTTTGGGGCCAGAATGGCAATTCTTCCCAACCAACTCAAGAAGAGAACGCGACTATGCAGATTAGGAATGTGTATATATTGGAGCTTTAGTATTCGCTTGAAGTGCTAGGAGAGTGCTAAGTGAAATTCTAAGAGGAGGTATCAGAAGGCGGTAGTTCTAAGAAGGAGAGTTCTAAGTGGGTTCGAAACCAGAAATTTGCCCATTTGCCGGATAAAGTTGGGTACAGTATTATATTGACGATATAGGGACTGTTAGTTGTTCGTCATGGAATATCGGTAAGATAGATTATATTAAACTTTAATACTAGAGTAAGTAAGGAATCATCTATAAATATAGATTAGGTGGCTTAATGGGCTATTTGTTAGAATTGTAGTTTATGTCACATCACTTTTAATCATTAGCCTCCTAGACTTGTGTTGCTTTGTTTAATATAAATTGCGATAATAATAAACTAGTTTTATTATGGAACCTATTAGGGGTCAATCTTTCATCCCCTCAAATTTAGGTCACGTGGATGATGAAGAGATGATACCCACAGCCCGTGGGCTATCACAAGGGGAACTGATATCGTGTTTGACTAGGGTAGCAACTTCCAGAGGTAGCAAGCATGTGCAGAATTCTTATAGCTGACCTCTCGGGCCATTTGCAATCTCATTCCCACAGACATTCAAATGTGACGGTCTCCACTGAAAAATGTCTTAACATCCGCACTCATGCAATTTAAAAACTGGACAATACTCGTTGTCGTTATGTCATCATGCCTCCAACATTCAAACAGAGGTTGAATAGAGCATCGGCTATCATTAAACATCCAAATATCTGTACTGACACTCTCAGTGATGCAAAATTTCAAATGCTCCTCAATAGCTAAAAGTTCTTCCCGAAAAACTGAGCAGTAGTCAGGGTCTCTCATTCAGATCTGAATGCCATTCTCTCTTTTAATGAAAATTCTATTACACGAGATAGAGCCTTCACTCATGCTGCCTTCAATATAGATCTGTAAATCATCACACGGGAATTTATGAATAATCTCCAAAGCATGCTGTCTAAGATACTCAGGATGATGTGTGTCCTTGTTAGTGTACGAGGATAGTTCGGTGTTAAAAAAGATTCGTTCATAGAACGACACAGCAACATCCGTAAAGTGTAGTTAGGCGTTCAGAATAGTTAAGTGGACTTTCCCTCTTAAGATATCCGACTACTTTCGGAACCATGATTTTAAAAAAGTGCCTAAATGGATAATTTTCATGATATTTAGTGTCACTCAGATTATAATACATGTATAAAATTGTTTTAAGGACATTTTGACAAAAGAAAATTATTTAAATACAATATTTTGGCAAAAAATTAACTTAGAATAATCTTTTTTCCAAATGTTCTCCTTTTGTGAAAAATACTTCTATTATAATAATATTTTGCCTGTATATAGCTCAGACCGCTCTATATAGAGGTTCAACAAGAATTTTGAAAATTCACATTATTTTCAGAATTACCACCAATTGAAATAATTATTGGCGTTTTTTTCTTAAAATTGCTCCCTCTATTGTCCTAAAATATGGATAAACCCACTTCTAAGTTATATATTTCAAAAATTCTAGTTGAGCTTCTGTAGAGAGGTTTTAGCTATATACAGGCAAAATATTATAATAAAAGCATTTTTCACAAAAGGAGAACATTTTGAAAAAAGATTATTCTAAGTTAGTTTTTTGCCAAAATATTGTATTCAAATAAAGTTTTTTGTCAAAATGTCCTTAAAACAATTTTATACATGTATTCTCTAATCTAAGTGACACTAAATATCACGAAAATTATCCATTTATGCGCTTTTGCAAAATCACGGTTCCGAACGTAGTCGGATATCCTAAGGCTACGATTGTTGTTCTAATTGCACATTTAACTAGTGGTTATGTGTCTCGCGATCTTGAACCTCATGAAAATGTATCTTGTACTCTTCATCATGACTATGTATTATTAATTCTATATTTTGTTTTAAAGAAATGCGATGAAATATTTTTAAAACAATGCAGTAGGTTGTAATAAAAACTGCTTTTGAAATTCACTTGTATCTATAAAAAACTAATTAATTAAAAATAGGGCTATAAATACGTTTTTGCGAAGACAATAACTTGATGAAACAAACTGTACATGAAAAAACTCTTCTCATTTTAAATTTCAGATTTAACTTTTGAGAATACATGAAAGCAATTTTATTCTGAATAACAAAAAAAATGTTTACTTTCTCCACGCCACTTCAACTTTCTTCGTCAAAACAGATATGTTAGGAGGCAGAAAAGCAAAACTTTTGTTTTGAAATAAAGTTTATTAAATTATTTTAGTTGAAAACATGCCAACAGAAACAGCTTTTCTGTTTAAAAAGAGAGAGCCGTGTTTATGCTTCCCTTTTAACCATTAACTTATATTCACAACATAAGTCAAAATTTGTTAACACCAAGTAGTATTTGAAATATAATTAATGGAATTTTAATTTTTGTGTTCCGATTACGCTTCTTAGTTTTTTTAATTTATAGTATTCACTTATCTTAAAACGGTATTTTAAGTCATAATATATATTGAATTTTCAAATTTGACATTGAATTAAAAATATGAGATTTTAACTTTCTAAATCAGTTTAAAATTTATATCAATGTATTAGAGAACTTCAAATACAGGTATATTTTAAGTTTCATTGTTATTGTTAAGTTTTTATCTTAACAATAAAATTTACAAACTAAATTTGATTTGAAGTTGAGTTAGGATGTTTTGCGGAAAAATCTTTGGGTTTTTTTTTCGTACTATTTAAGCCAAACAAAAAAAAATTTTTAAATTAGCATATAATTTACGTATAATTTTAAGTTTTTAGATGTATTTAACCATACATGCACATGTAAAGACATTTTCAATAAATGCCCCGAAGGCACAATAACACTTTAAAATGATTCTATTAGGTTTCTTAAACGAAAATCTTATGAACGCTTGCCATATGATTACGTAGCATGTAAAAGATCCATTGAAAAAAATTTGGCTCTGGTACTCTCGGCAAAATTAAATCACGGCAATATTTTGCATTGAAGAGAGTATAAATTAAAATTAATTCAAGCATCGAAATATTTTGTAGTGAGGGTAGCCACTAGATGGTGCCACCATGAAATGGCTCTCACACTTCGGACTTGCCATGTCTGCAAAGGCTTACCGGTTGATTCAAAAATTGTGTAACTATTTTTTCAGAGCATCATAAATTTTAATTGAATAAATTTATTTACTTGACTTGTGGCTTCCTTTAGCATAGTATACTTTAAGTAAACGTTTAGCCAAACCAAAAGAACTTTCTCGAACATTTTGGGGGGAATTTTCTATCTTCCTCTTTGATTGCTTTTTGAAGCCCTTGGAGAGTTCTTACTTTACTTAAAGTTAATTCTTTTTTAAGTATTCCCATTAAAAATTATTCGCAAGGAGTGATGATAGCTATTTCTCAAACGGAAGAAAATTTATTTATTTATATTTTTTAGCCATTTTATAGGTGGTTTTGCAGTATGACATGGCGCAAAATCTTGGTGAAAAAAAAACTTTCCTCGAAGGTAAAGACGTTTACTTTCTTTGATCATGTGCTTCAAATCTTTTGCTGATAGTATGTAGCATCAATTTTAGCGTTTGGTTCTTCACAAAAAATGGTTTTGTCAAGCCTTGAGAGGACATTCCAATCCATATTATAACACCTGACGGTCAACTTGCTTTTTGTAAAACATCTACGTCTTTGCGAAGCTTTTCACGTGAAATAAGTTGTGTCTTCGTTTCGCCAGTTGTAAATGACAAATGAAACCGTACTTTATCTGAAGTTATTCATGTTTTGTATATGCCTTTGCGTAACATTAAATACAGAGGTCAGGAGCGTTTTCTTCATTTTTCTACGGTTTTTGCAGACAATTGACGACAGACTGGTTTATTCACCTTTTTATAACCAATTTTCTTTATCTGACGACACATTGTCAATTGCGATACCTGTACTTTCTTTGCCAAAGTTCTTTGAAGCTGAAGATTTTCTACAGAGATCATTCTTTTCAACTTCTTTTTCTTTTTTTTTTTTTATTAAGGACTTCCTTTCGTTCACATTTTTTTTTCGTGGAGCTTTTGATAGCCAGCCAAATTTTATTTTGTTGCAAAATTTAAATATTATTACCTTAGAAAAAATGTCTTTTTTAAATTTTTAAATGCTTTTTTTCTAACAGAATTTCAACAAACATCCTTCAAAAGCCTTAAAATTTTGTTCCGGGTTTTAGGATGATATTTTGGTTTTATAATTTACTTCCACTAATAAAAATGGTTAGATAAGTAATTTAAATGTTTCATTTTTAAAATAAGACCCTTAGTAAAACGATAGAAGTTCACCATAAATAGCTATATGCTTTTAAAATTGCGCACACTAATTTTGAATCAACCGGTAGTTGCAAATATGCTGCCCTTTAGGAACAATAATTTATATGTTTAAATCTATATACAAAGTTGAATTCAAAGCATATCTTAAAATAGGTAAGACAAATTTTTGAAATAGTTCTGTGGCAACCTTTTTTGTTTCGTGATAATCAAAACATTTGCAAATGAATTTAGTTCATGGCTAGATTTATTTTTTGTTATCTTTAGGTGTAAGAACAGCACAAACAACTTAAATTGCTAACTATGCATTTCATCAAAAATATTATTCATAAATCGAAATTGCAATAATAACAAAGAGACCGGCAGAGATCCTAGATTATAGAGCTATGCAATATGTGATAAAAAGACAATAGTTTTATTTTAATTAGAAAACTCATGGTCTACTATTAAACCATTTATAACATGCGCATGATCTGAAGAAGTTAAATAGAAATGTTTGTGTTTTTACACTTGAAATGGCCCCAGAATTAATACAAAAATTTATTTTATTCAAATTTCGTTTTAAATAATTGCTACAGTTTATCCATACACACACACTACAGTGACTCTCCTACTCACACATAACAGGCATAAATATGTCTTTATGATTAGTTTATTAATCATTTTGGTGATGAAAACAATAAAAACAGTCAGATTTTCCATAATTGCTTAAATACACTTTATATTTGTTGCAAGCATCTGAGAATTTTCAAGAGTATAACCTGCATTTTGCGTTTTTGAGCTGTGTTTTCTATTTGTCGAGTGAAATGTTTCACTTCATATCATATTGGACATCCCTGAGAACGGAGTTCGTCTTAAAGAACAAACTTTTCTTTGGTTTCTTATTGCATTTGAAATTATGTCCTGCCTAATTTGTGGTAACTAATTTCATCTTCTAAAAAGTAGATCTATAATTAAGATATACATAAAAATCCCCCAAAATACGTCCATTTCAACAATTCTGATTGAATTCATTTTGATTCGATTTTGCAAATGATGTAGAATGAAGAAATACAATAATAGAATCTGTCACGGCATTTATGGAAGGGTAAAAAAAAAATCTAACTTCTGTCTATTGGAACGAACATGATGCAGCAAAAGTTTAATCAATAGCAAAAATAATTCTTGTTTTTTCTTTAATTAATGAACGACGCATATATATAGATTATTATCCCGGGCAAGTTCACGAGGGTCTCTGAGTAACCCCAGAATGACAAATCTTTAATTTTGGGAAAACTGTTTATTTGATACCAATGACCTTGTCAGTATTCTCCCATATGGCAGTCTTCATAGGAATTAAAATGTATTTGTCCCATATCTCCCTCTTTTTTTGGAGGGGGGGGGGGAGTGACAAACTATTTCTTACTATCTTACAATCTTTGTGTTACTGAGTTCCCGCGTGATCACTTTTGTTCCAAATTATTTTCTATGAACAGGCTACATTCTTCCCCTGTAAACGACTTAGTGGTTTTGATTGTTGGGTTGTACGATTCATTATGATTTATAAATGAAAGTGAACAGAATATAATGAAAGAAATGGGTATATGTGCGATCGCTATTCGATGAAGTTGAAACTGATCAAGCAAGGGAAGAACCTGATGAAATAATAGGTATTAATCATGATAGCGAAAGTAAATTTCAGAAAAGCGATGAACATGAAACGTTTGAGTCGAAAGTTTTCAAATGCTACTTAAAAACCTCCATCAAGAAAGATATGAAGCTACATGTGTATCACAAGACACACTGCGCTTTGTCAAAAAGACACAAACAAGAAAAAGTTCAACATGCTATTTGTCGATCATCAAAGGACAATGAAACTACAATAACTTGAGCAAAATACGAGAGTTTTGCCTGAAAATATCATTCCTGTAATGTTTGTGAAAAATGTCTATGATTTGTGTTCTTAGTTAAAGTCACGCACATTTGAAACAGTTTAGTTCAGTTTGATTAGAATTATTCCAAAATTATCGAAAAAAAATTGAAAGGACCTTAAAATTATGCGAGTATACTTTCTCTTAGTTAAGTTACTCACTGAAATTACGATTTTTATGGTTTATAATAAAAATAATTTCAAAAAAAGAATTGGGTGACTCAGTCACCTCACGTTACCTCTAACTTTAGTATCGAGTGCGTGTCCTCTCCCGGGTCAAATTAGAAAGGTGAGGCGACATCTATAAAGATGTATATAAAAGCAATCACAATATGCAGTTAGAATTAAGATAAAGCATAAACTATATATATTCAAAATGATTTTTCGTTGTTAAACAAGAGCAACAATTTTTAATAAGAAATTAGGACAACACTTATTTTTTATTTAGTTTAATAAGCAAAAACCTCTCTTTCTCTCTGTCTTTTTAAAAAAAAGGGAAGAAAATTGCAAAGCCAATGCATAGAATCTTTCAAACTCTAGAGCCCTCTATTTATTCGACTAAAATTACTTGACTGATGAAATCCCCGTCAGAGGTCGCTGTCTGCTTTCTGAAAAGAATAAGGTCAGGTGATGTTCGAACGAAACGGAGAAAATGAGACAGCCAATAAATAAAGCTGGAATGTTAAGACCCCGAATGATAAAAAAACACAGTGAACGTTTCCCGTAAATTTTCTTCAGTTTCTCTCTTTTCAAAGAGTTCTCTCTCGAAACTCCTCAAACCCTCCCCAACTCCACCCTTTTTTTCCGAAACTCGAAGATTAATCATTGATTTCCCCAAAACTTTGCAACCGACCCCGTTATCCTGATTTCCATACGGCGATGGATCTTTTGAACTGTCAACCAAGTTTGAAATACATTTTGCGATGTTTCTTGCAGAATTTGTACACAAAACAGTGATAAATTTGTTGAAAACTCGACTGAGGGTTTTACATTTCTTTGAATGATAATAATAAGAGAGTTTTTATGTATATTTGACTATCAGAAATATTAAAATCACTACATTACTTAAAGTTAGTGTACATAAAGATAGTAATAATATTGTATTAAGCCATTGTGAATGTAACTCTGCTTTCAATATATATATAATCTTTACATGATTTTATGCAGCGCAACGTACAAATATGGATTTATTATATTAAATGACTCTGATAAGCTTGATTTAATTTTATGATTGCCAGCATGTAATATTAACAGCACTATACAAGTATCGTTGTATTA
Organism: Trichonephila clavipes; assembly: GCA_019973935.1. Classification (NCBI taxonomy): domain Eukaryota; kingdom Metazoa; phylum Arthropoda; class Arachnida; order Araneae; family Nephilidae; genus Trichonephila; species Trichonephila clavipes. The sequence continues at coordinate 671,973 of BMAU01020691.1, read as the reverse complement.
AATGTACTGACATAGTATTCGACAGATTGCTTTGAATATGTGTAGTGCATCATTTACTACACTAAATTTATAATATATATACACAGCACTAAATTAAATACGTTACGTTTTTCAAGTATGCTGGATACGATGCTCTATATTATCGGTACGTATATATATTAAATACATAATGCTAGATTCAACATGCAAATATTGCTTAATTTACACTTGCATACACTACAATGAACATACGTAGTATAATGCATTTATTTTATGTAAATAATATTAATATTAATTAGTTAAACATTTATTAGCATTGATATTAATAAGTGCCAAATTTCTTATTATTAGCATTATGAATGCAATTTATAATTGAAATTTGTTAAAATAAATAACAAACTTAGTTTAAATAGTTAAATTAATAGTCATGAATATGAAGTATAGTGATAATGAAATTTTGTCTTTTGGAAAACTATTTTTGGGAAAATGGAAAAAGCACTTATTTTGTAAATATATAGAATATTAGTTAATAATTTAATTGATTGCTCTTGGTTTAATAAGAACCAGAGATTAATATACATATGAATTTCAGTGGAAAAAAATTAAAAGGAATTTATTTCTTAGGTGGAATATAAAAAGTGTTGTTAGTAGTTAAACGTGTTGCTCTTATGATCACTGACAGAACTGAAAAGAAAGCATTCAATACTGTTTTAAATTTTGTATTATTACATGTTTTTAATATTGATGCAAAGTATAGATCAAAATGTATTATTTCAATAAATATATCGCACGAAAAAGTATTCGTATTCCTTAACTTAAAATTGACATAAATCCTGAACATAAGTACCATAGAAACAATTTATATGGTTTTTGTTTCAACAAGTAACTCTCTTCGGGAGTAGTAAAGGAAATTTCTGTAGCCTGTGTTACAAACACTTAACAATGACACCAAAACAGAGCTATTTGATTATCAAATAACAAACTGTACAACTATTACTAATTTCTAGATAATTTATATTTTTAGAAAATTGGAGCACAAAATATTATTTTTTTTGGAATCTTTCACTGTAACTAGGACAGTATCTAAACTTTAGATTTCCCTTTAGATTCTAAAATTCCCTCAAGATTTGAATTTTGCGCCATTTGTGTGGTACAGTGCTACGAATAATAATAAAAAAGAGCATGCTATAGCTGATAGTTTAGAACTATTAAAAATGGAGCACTACAGGAAAGAACAAAAAACTTTCGTTGTTGAGCAATGTTTTAAAATGTAATGGTCGCGCGTGTAAGTTCCTGTCTTAGTGACCAGAATTGGCCGCTTAGACCATGTGATTTAATGGCACTTCTTAAGTATTTTTGAAGTGAAAGTTTAATGTCAACAAGTCCAAGACAGTTTACGCTTTAAAGTAGAAAATTTAGTCCTGTATCAGAGAAATTTGCCCATATTTATGAAAAACGGCCATGGAAAATTTCACATAAGGAATGTGTTATGAACCTGCAAAACCGCAGCTATGTCCGATATGCTATATTCAATAAAAGTATACTTTATGAATCAATAAAAATTTACAATTTTTGATAAGAGACCTGGTATGTTTTATGAAAATTACTTTTTGCGTGGATTTTGGTACACCCAACGTTTGCAAATTTTTTAACTACTTAACAGCTTGAAAAACTTATATTTGATGTTGATATTTTCCTGAAAATTCAAACAAGATATATTTTAATATTTTTTTTTAAAAAATGTATGTGTTCAAAAACTTTTTATAAAATAATATGAATACTTCCTATGTAGAAATATAAAAACTCCAAAAACATTAATTTATTATTGTATTGAAAACATGAAAAGTGTCTTTTGCTATCATTTTTTGTTCTGATTGCATACAACTAAAAAGTAAGTAGTAAAAGTTTTTAAAAGTAGGTTGATATCAAAGAAAAAATTAAAATATTTAATTTTTTTAGACATCTTGAATTACACCTTTTTAAAATTCTTTTTTTCTTCATATTTCTACTTCAAGAACAACCATTAACTTGAATTACTTCCTTAATGGTAAGCAATTTGTTCTTTCAATTAAAACATTTGTAAATGAATAATTTAAAAGGAAATTGTGTTAATTAGATGTGTCATAACCCATAATTAATTTGATAAACTGTCAAAATAAATTGACAATCATTCAATTAAAATAGGGTTAATAAGTAGTATCCTACGCCTACTTAACATGTGTGTTCCCACACTCACAAATATTCATTATCTCTGCATTATTTATTTGATTCCATGCTATCAATAAGCTGTCAAGTAGCTACGTATAATGGTGATTGCTTATCTTTGAGGTCACAAATTATTTTTTTAAAAAAGTATTTGTTTTTTATATTATTTTTGCAAAAAGATTGACGCACACACCTAACTTTATTTGTGAAAAGGGTTTTACTAGCGTATTCCATTGATGATTAGATCTTGTAAAATAATTTTCTAACTTTCTTACATTTTTATTAATATTTCTGTATTTATCTTAGTAGAAATATCTTGAAAATAACAACTACATCACATTGTTGAAGAACCAAAAGGCGGACGATATTAGCATATGACTGTTTTCTGTTAAATGATATTGTGTGTGTGAGTGTGAGAGAGAGTTATCTGTCTATGTCTGGAAACAGTTACATGGCTTCTTTAGTAAAATTTTGTGAATATATTTTGGTGTATAAAATTACGAGGAATAAAACTCTTTTGTAATCGTGCTTAAAAGACTAATGCAATTTTTTGTTTACTTGAATTGTTTATACATATCACACACAGAGGTATCAAAATGAACTAATTACGGAATAAAAGACAAGTAAAAATGTATGTTTTCGTTTTCCTTATCAAGCTGTTGTTGAATACCATGGAAATTATTGATTAATTTATTTATGAAAATTTTTAACTTGAACTTGTGTGATTCTTCCATTTTATGTCAGCAGTTTAAATGCCACGCCCACCTCAATGTTTACATTTTTTTACTTGAGAATAAATCCATTATTTTACATTAAAAACTACAGAGAAGCAGAGGAATCCGTTAATTGTGACTGTAACTATCAGCAAAGTTGTTTATTTACATTAGCTTTGCCATTTTCGCATTGCTGTGTGATTTTTAGTTTCACTAGTTTTTAACTTCATAGAAACCTAAAACAGCATTTTTTAATGCTACTTCAATCATAATTCATTTTATTAGTTGTTGTTATCGCTAATATGCCTCTTAGAAAACGTTCAGTACGTGCTTTGCAAATGAATGAAAAGCGATGGTGTAAAGCGAAAGTTGATTGTGAAGTGAACAAAAATTCAGTTTTTTCAAATGTACGCCTGGAAAAAATTGAACAATGTGGTAAAAAAGGATACCTCTGCTATTGGAAATTATATATTGGTGGACTTTAACCAAGTTAACAATCTTCTTCGAAGTGCAAAGTGCCAATATTGTGAAAAACAAACTTTGAAACTGGAGCTTGGAGCCAAGTTGGGATTTTCATACAATTTAAAACTATTTTGTAGCAATGGTGATGAAAACAAAACTGTTGTAAACACATCTCTAAAGTCTGTTCAGACCAGCCATGATGTGAATTTGAGAATAACTCAAGCTTTTCACATATTGGGAAAGGTTATTCAGCTATAGAAAATTTTGTTTGGTGATGAATATAGATCCTTTTTCATCAACTACATATGGGAAGTGTGCGAGACGGCTGGATAATGCATATACTCTGGCATCTGAAAACATATTTGCGGAAATCCACCGAGAAATTAAAAATGTGTACGAGAATGGAGCTGAAATCACAGACTTAAGTGTTAGTTTTGATGGAACGTGGCTAACTCGTGGTCACACCTCACTTATCGGTGAAGGATGTGTTATACACATGCTCACCGGATATGTTGTTGACTTTGAAGTGATGAGTAAGGTGTGTCGTCATTGCTCTGTGGCAAAAAATAAGCTAGGCCAGTCAAGTGCTGAATTCAGCATATGGTATGAAGGACATAAAAGCGAATGTGATATAAATCACTTGGGCTCATCTACATCAATGGAAGTGGAAGCTGCATTAACCTTGTGGAAAAGATCCACATCACTTGGATTCCGTTATATTACAGTATTATCCGATGGTGATTGTAAAACGTTTAATTACTTGTGCGAGAAAAAGTGTATGGACCTGACATTGTGATAAAAAAGGAAGAATGTATTAATCATGTTAGTAAGCGGTTAGGAACAGCTTTGAGATTTACTGTAAAAGACTGCCGTGCTCAAGGTATTTCTTTAGGTGGTAAAGCTCATGGTAGTTTGAAAGAAGCCACGATTAAAAAATTAACTACTTACTACCAAAAGGCTATTTTGAGAAACAAAGGGGATGTGATGCTATGGAAACAGCAATATATGCTACATTGTTGCATAGCATTTCTACAGATGCTAAACCTCAACATTCGAAGTGTCCTGCAAAAGAAAAACTCATGGTGTTTCTACCAATCTGCGATTGCTAATGGGGAAAACCTAACAATCATAAATTAAATGTAGGAACACCAATAAATGAAAAGTTTCTTCCAAAAATTCTACCGATTTATCAAAGACTTGCATCTAATGAATTGTTAGAAAGATGCATTCGATGTGGAACACAAAATGCAAACGAAAGTTTGCATAGCATGATTTGGGCAATGTGTCCGAAAGAAATTTTGGTAAACAAAAGACGTGTTAAGCGGGCAGTAACAGAAGCTGTCTGCGAATACAATAAGGGTACAGTACGCACCATTGTAGAAACTTAGAAAGCATTAGGTGTAGCTACTGGAGGTTCAACGAAACAACTTGCTACTATCTTAGATTGTCGAAAACAAAAATTTAGAAAACGTCGTCAAAATGCCAGTAATAAGCTGGCTCTTAAACTTATTAAAAAAAAATACATAAAAAAGAGTTATTAGCTAGGAGGAGAGAAGGAATGACTTATGGCGCAGGCCAATTTTTTAACAAACCTGTTTTGAAAAAATAATACATTTTAGCATAAATTTGTTTTACTTTATTTTATTTTAAATATTGATTTAAGTAGCAAATTATTTTTTATAAAAGCTTTTAAATTTTCTATTGTACATTTCATGTATTTTTATTACATTTATTTCATGTATTTCATTTATTTTTAATATATTTCATAGATGTTTCTTGCAAAAATAAGTCAGAATGATATTTCCTATTTTTCGTAATTTTGGGCTCACAGACAGGCACTTTAAAAAAAGCTTATATTTTGTTTAATATTTTGAAATTGAATTGTATTATGTTTTATTTTAAAGGTATATATTTATACAACATATTGAAAAATTATTACAAAATTTAGACATTGTTTTGATATATATTTGCTGATTGGTATTCTTAAAAATGCATTTTCTCAGTTCGAGTTTTTTCATGAAATCATGGTCTTTAAAAAGTACAAAACTTCTACAGATATTTATCAAACAACTTGAATTTTGGTGTGTATCTTTATTACAATGTGCTTAATTAAATTAGGGATCCATTTTTCAATATTTTGAATTGAAAAAAATTTTATAAAAGAAAATGTAGCAGAAGTCATGTTTTTTTAGCTTTTTTTTCCATTAATGTTTACATTTTATTTTTTTTTCCAAAACTAATTTGTTTGTTGCAAAATCGATCCCTAAAGTTATTACTCATAGTCTAATAAATTCCCAAAAAATTTTGTGTCAAAATAATGATAATTGTAAAAGAAGAAAAATTTTGAAAATCGGTAAAAAATTTTAAAAAATTTAAATTTTAAATTTTTTTTTAAATTTAGAATTTTTTTCATGGTGAAATTTCTTAGTTTAGTAGTAACTGTTAATAATATACAAAAAAATATTTTAAACCCCTTAAATAAAAAAAAATTGAAAAAAGGTGCCGAGTCCTCTTAATTTAAAGTTTGAAACATTTTAGCATCACATTGTACCATCAATGTGAGAATAAATTAACCCATTTTATTCTTAGTTTTCTAAAGTATACATTAACAATTATAATTTTTTTATAATTAGGTACTTTAATACTGTTATTCTCATACACTAGTTTGAAATCATTTACATAATACTCGCCATTAACATTAGCTCTTGAGAGAATTCCAACCATGTGATATATGACGAAATAAATTGTTAATTAAATGAATGGCTTATATTGATTACAGAATTTTATTACAATTCAGAATAAAGGTAGCAGTATTTTTACAAGTCACATTTTCATATTTTAAATCGAGGCAGCAAACAAGGGTTAACTTTAAGCATTAGAATGATGATTTTGATGTATTATCGCCATGACAACATTTTCAAACCAACAAAATTTAGTAAAATAGAAAAAAAGAGCTCTTTAATGGACTACCTCCCTCAAAATGGTTTTAGGTATACACTGAAATGCCAAAAGAGAGACATGAGATAGCCATGTTTAAATCCCCAGATGACAATAGGATAGGGAATATATAAATTCGCAGTGTATAGCTTATATATAGGCTTTCATTTGTTCTCAAGTTAATCATATAAAGTTTTCATACGGATCATAATTGCACAAGAGAAAGTAATAGATTTAGAAAACGGGATCATAGTAGAAACCAGACACAAGGGCCTTTTATTTTGGAAATTGCTAGGGAATTAAACATCCCTCTGTCCATAGTGTGAAGAGTGTACTGAGAATATATAATTTCAGGCATTACCTCCAGCCATATAGACCACGCAATGGCCTCTGCATCTACTTGAACTCTGAAATCAGCGATCTCTGAGAAGTCAGTGTTACAAGACAATCAACACTGCATGAAATAACAGCAGTAATCTTTATGGGAAACAGAACACATGCATCTGCGAGGTTAGGGCAGTGAAATTTGTTGATGGAATATGGCAGTAGAAAACCATTTTAAGTGCCATAACTGACAACATCCTATCAGCTCTACTGCTGGGATCTTGAAAATATCAGTGGATTCCCAGACAAATGGTAAAACACTGTTTGATCAGATGAGTATCGATTCTATTTGGTAAGGTTTGGTGGTAGCGTTCGAGTGTGGTATGGATCTTACGAAATTATGGATCAAAGTTACCAAACAAGTCACTGTATGCTGGCGGTGACTCCATAACGGTGTTGCCTGTTTTTATACGGAGTGGAATAAATTCTCTGGTGAAACATAACCATTCATTGTCAGGAAATGGTTATATCCAGTTACTTAGAGGTCAATAGTAGACACCATAGATTACATGCATCTAAATAAGGATGGTGATTTCTCGTATGTCAATCCTCAATGTCATCTGGTCAAAAGCCTTCATGATTGGTTTTAGAAACATTCTGAACAATTCCAGTGAATGTTTTGTCATCTAGATTGACAGACATGAGTCTCATCGAGGATACATAAAACATGATCAAAAGGTCAGCTCGTGCTCAAAATCAATCCACAAAGACAACACATTCGCAGTTATACAGGACTGTAAAGGCAGAATGACTGAATATTTCTTCAGGGAGGGGGGAGAGTGCCACGCCTAACTGCTTCCCCTTGTAGGCAAAGGAGGTTCCATACAATATCTGCTAGTATCCCATGATTTTAGACATTTCGCTGTATGTGCTATAACTACAAGAAAATTAAATTAAATTCGTACACAGTTTCTATTATAAAAGACGTTCCAAATTTTATCAATTTAAATTGCAGAGCTCAAACACAAAATACATTTTAAAGGAAAAAAAATTCACCACTAAAATAAACTTGCGTGATTTCACTCGCTTACCCATTTATTATACATGGCTCTTTAAACATTTTGAATTATTTTATAAACAATTACTTATAGCTGCAAAGATAGTTTAGAAATTAACTTAACATTTAATATCAGAGACAAAATACACACCTCTTATTTTCTAAAGTAAAAAAAAAAGAAAAAAAAGAAAGATTAAAATAGAAATAAATAGTGTATAATGAAGTAAAATACTTTTCCAAAACGTTTTTGAAATGAAAGTGTATTTTATCTCTGTCAGTAAGCTCTATGAAATTTCCCTATATTTTTGGGTTATTAGTTAATATTTTAAAATGAATATTTAAATGAAACCTTAATGGCATAAAAGTGATTCGAAATTTCAGATTTTGATTATAAAAGAGAAGGGTATACAAAATAAATTTATCCCATTTTATTGCTTTATCTGCTATAAAATTATTCCGTGCAATCGAGTCAAATTCTAACGAATTCAAGTTTAATTTGCGATCTTGTCTGCAATTATGCTACAAATGAAAGTGAATCTAATTTTTCCTAATTTTGAATTAAATATAACCAGCAGAAAAGAATGATACTTTGATCATCCTCTTTTAAAAATATTTCAAATCATTATCGTAGACGTAGTGGATTTAACTCATAATACGTCGAATTCAGAGAAGACACAGTATTCTAATCTTGCGAATTCTGAGTTTTAATTTGTATTTTCATTTCTGTTAAATTAAGTATTATAATGTTGTTAATTGGTTGTTGGAAGCTTACTTTTTTCACACATGTACCTATTAATTTCAAATTAGTATAATTTAACATTTAAATGAAAAGCGTTATTTAGTCTGTGGTTCGTCATGTTTGAATACTTGGGCTTCAAAATTTTGAAAAACCGTAAAATAATGTACAATAATTTTAGTCCTCAAGAAACAGTTGGATAATTTAAATTCATCTCCGTCAACAAATTTTCAAGATATAATTTTTCATATTAGGAAATAGCAAGTGTTTTAATGGATTATTAAAGTTGCTTCTTCAAGCGATAATTTTAATTGACTATGCACAATTTCTGCTCCAAAACCAAATTTAATTTGTTTTTAAAAATAATATTTTACCAGATAATATAATAAGATAAAAATCGCTCTGCATCAAAACCTCTTAACACTAGTACGTCCGGGATTTCGATCACCCTTAAACATCCAACGGTGTCATTTTGACACTACGATATAAAATATATAAAGTAATGTTTTAATTAAATAATTGCAGAACTACTGTTCAGTAGGGTTTAGTTTTAAGATTTTTTAATATTATTTCATGTAATTATCATATATTATGACCCTTTATATCATAAAAAACTGACGTTGACATTATGTTTCGTGAAGCTTATTGGACCATTGATTTGTCGCAAATCATTTCGAATCAGAAATCTGCCAGGGACATTGCTATTATGCAGTATCCAATCTGTGCCATTTCCAGTGACTTATATATCAGGATTAACTGGAATATTATCAATTGCATCAGTTAAGATTCTTCGCAATAACTTTCATTCAATCTTATTTCTTCATTGGAATCTAAATTAGAGTCAATTAGTTCTCAGAAAGCTCTTGCAATAGATTAGCAATTTCATCAGGGGTTAGACCTTTTATAAAGATATCCTTTCAGGGTGTATGTTCTGCCATAAGTTCGAAAATTGAATGAAATTTTTTTTTATGATCAGATAAGCAAATGCTATGTAACGAAACACTTAGACAAAACAATTTTAGTATAATTGATTCATTTCTACTGTGAACCCAATAACACTGTATTCAAGGTAAAAAAATATGCAAATGAACTTTGGGAAATTAGTATTACTAATGGAAGAACGAGAGCTTTTTGTAAAGATAAATTACCTTGGTGCCGAAATGACACCTGTGGACGTTCTAGGTATATCTAGTTGTAAAATCGCTACTAATTAACCTATAACCGCAAAACTTTTTCTATGTAATCATTACGGAAAATAATTAAAAGTCTCGAAAAATTTCAAATTCCCTGTAAAAATGCGGAAAGAAGAACAATGTAAACAGGCTCCAGTATCAAATTGACACCGACATACGTTCTAGTGTTAATCTTGATTTGGGTTTTAACGTAATGGAAAGTCTTTTACTGTATCTTAAATCTACCCTCATTGACAACTTAGTAAGGATAAATGAACACCTCTCTTCTTTGAAATACTTAACAATCTAACATGGCTTCGCACTAATCATTCTTTTGTCATATCTATTAATGTCTTATTTTATTAGTTTTCTAAGTTGATTTCAAAAATGAGACTCTTCAAAAAATAATATTTATACAAAATTAAAAAGGATCTTTCTAAGTAATGTTTTGCTTGAAACGTTTATTTTAAGTCAAACACAACACCATAGCGGATTGTATTAAAAAGTTACTAACGAAGAGATCATTAAGTTGCATTCATTTAACAGAGATAACTTATTGAATTTTCTGTGATGCAAATGAATAATGTATTTTGTATGTTTGTTCACGTAACATATATTACATATTTCAGATGGAGTTTTACAGCCTCTTTTTATTTTATTATTTTCTTGGAGGAATTGAAATGTGTTACATACTTTGCTGCAAAGCTATATACATTCAATTTACGAAAAAATTTATCTCTACACATATTGACAAGTATAACATTTAATAAAACAAGATTTATCTGTCTTTTTATTGTACACTTTTGACAAATCTGCTATGAAGGACGTAAAATCACATAAAAAAATAGTGATTAAACACTTTCCTCGAAGCCATTACGATCTTCCACCAGACAATCCGAATCAACCATGGCATACTTGTAGCAAATACAACAAAAGGAACAACGATTTCACGCTGCGGTCTTGCAGCGTGACATCCATTCATGATAAACGATACCATCCCTAAAGACCAGGAACAATAAATTTTTAGACTTCTACTCCCACAACATCACCCCTAACTCCCTCACTCATCCCAGCAGTCCAAATTACCGGTAACGAAATAGATATTTTCAATTTTCTTTTGCTATCCCCTTTTTTGTTCTGGCTACCCCCCTTTGCTGACGATGGGGGTGGGTGGAATGTTAGGGCTCCCCCTCCAGTCCACCCTTCGATACGATGTAATAGATGAGTCGCCTTCATATTAGAACGGTTTGTCGGTTAGCGTCACGGCCGAGGTCTAAATTGTGTCACATTTGTCAATGTCAGCATCAGGAGTGGAATGATTACAAGGGTAATCGGGTTTGACCATGGTGCTCAAGAAATACCATCCTTGAGTTCAGGGCGATTATGATGTTTTCTTAGTTCTTTATCAAACCATAAACGAAAACTTTTTCCATTCTTAGGATTGGAAGACTTCCTGTAATGGGTTTTTGCTTAAGGTTGACGACCATGAAAGGAAACATATTTTGGTATTGCATGAAACTCATTCTGCGTGATTCGAAACGTTTTCCTTGGGTATAACCTTTAGAGGTACAGATGAGGCCCGTATAATATTTTCAAAATAAGCGTGGAAGTATTTTAATCATTAGAAAGTATATGGTATCTTAACATTTGGCTCAAAATAGATATTTTACTTCTTAAATATCAGCCTCTTTCGAGGCTTAATATCGTAGATCAGTTGTTTCTTTTGGGATTATTACGCGATCTGATAAGACATTTTTTGTTTCTTTTTCGAGCAGAGTATAATATAATATTTTCCACAATTAGTACTTAAAAGTTCTTTTAAAATATTACTCAAACTCTTTCTCGAACTAAGCTCCTCATCTTAAATGAATATTATGAAAGTTATGAAACAAGAAAGATTGAAAGAATTATGAAACAAGACTGATGAAAAGAGTTATTGAAACAAGAAGATATTTAATATCCTTATTTGTAGCCTGTGCCGTACATGGACTACTTTTTCCGGAGGCAATGACGTACACAATGGGGAGTTGGAGGTTCACATCCCCCCCTCCATAGAACAACAGATTTTTAATTTTTATCAAAGAGAATATACCTCGTGAATAATTACGTGCTTCTTAGAATATAATCCCTCTATAATAGAGAGGTCGGTGTATGCAATTAGTGGGAAGGTTTTCCATTTCAAAAAACATGTAGACGAAAGCGCCGAGATGTAAACGGTTTGCTCAAAATAAAAAAAAATCTCTTGTTGTGTAGGAGGGGCTCAAACCCCATATCTTATGTACGCCACTGGTTGTAGCTTATACAAAAGACATCACTGAATATTTTTATTCAATTATATACTTAAGAAAATGATTTATAAAGTAAAAGTGTAACTGAGAAATTTTCAATAAGTAAGAAAGCATTGTTAAAAATAAAAAAAAAATATTTAATCAATCGATACTTGCAAAATTTTAATAAGATACACTTTATAAAAATGGCAGCCAAATTCGAAATTTATTTTCTTTTTCTTTTTTTATAACCAATAAATGCATATTATTTTTAAACTTTTAATAACAATAAATATCTGATGATTATTGAAGCAAAAAGCGCGGTCAAATCTAGAGAATTTAAATTTAAAAAAAGATAATAATTTTAGTTAATTTACTACGAATTTTTTCCCCTTTAGAAATCTGGTTCCGTTCATAAAGGTGAAAAGATTGACTTGGTTAGGTTATTTTTTACGGCCAAAACATGACAAATAATAACATTTTTATTAAGAATGAAAATGAGCTATTGCATAATTGATACGATACAAATACTCACATATATATTTTCTTAAATTACATTTCAATCTTAATTATGTAAAATTTATAGAAGTCTCAACTTTTAAATACATTGAAAACAAGCAAAAACATTTTACTTATTCAAAATGCGTTATTCTCTCTCAATCTTGTTAAGGTATCCGACTACGTTCAGAACAGTGATTTTTCAAAAGTGTATAAATGGATAATATTTATGATATCTGTGTCACTTAGATTAGAAAAAAATGTATATAAAATTGTTTTAAGAATAGAATTACAATAAACAATTATTTTAGTACAATATTTTGACAAAAAAGGAACATAGAATGACCCATTTTCAAAATATTCTCCTTTTGTGAAAAATGCTTCTATTATAATAATATTTGGCCTGTATATATCTCAGACCTTTCTACAGAGGCTTTCTACAGAGAATTTTTGAAATATATAACTTCGAAGTTGGTTTATCCATATTTTATGACAACAGAGGGGAGCAATTTTAAGAAAAAAACGCTGATAATTATTTCAATTGGTGGTAACTCTGAAAATAATGTGAAGTTTTCAAAAAAATCCTAGTTCAGACTCCCTGCAGAAATCTTTACTTTTTATAAGGGAAATATTATTATTTTAGAAGCATTATTTATAAAAGGAGAGCATTTTGAAAAAATATTATTCTAAGTTAATTTTTTGCAAAAATATTGTATTTAAATAATTTTTTTTATCAAAATGTCCTTAAAACAATTTTATACATGTATTCTAATCTAAATGGTACTAAATATCATGAAAGTTATCCATTGATGCGCTTTTTTAAAATCACGGTTCCGAACGTAGTTGGATGGATACCTTAACTTTATTTTTGGTGAAATATATATTTCCCTAATATAGTTACGTAATCTAGTACGTAAAAAGTGCACAATCCCTACGTACTTATAAGTTGACTTCAATACACCAATCTGGAATTAATTGAATCTTATTAGTACTAGGCAGTACTAATGTTTTAATACTCTAGTTTGGGCTAATTTTTCTGCAGAAAGCCACGAACATGAAAAATCCCCCTTAAATGAACATCATCTTCTATTTCTAAATACGCTGCCTGTCGGGGGTCGAAGCTTATGAATAATCATCTGTGCATGTCGGCACTCCTTTGAAGCCTAATAACTCTGGAGCGTCGGGACCACAAATTTCTTTCGCCTCCGTGAGCATTTGTACGAAATCTTAGTCTTCCTTTGCGCCTTCTCGGAAGCGACTATGTAACCGTGATTAGTGTAATTAGAAATGACGCCTTCAAAGCAAGAGGCAGCAGCTACCAAACTTACACCAAGGCTACCACCATTTTTGACCACTTTAGAATGCCAACTAATAAATGTAGTCTCTAGAACTAATATTCAGTTCTATAAAGGGTTCAGCGTCTGTGTGATTTGACTTGAATGCTATTTTGTAGTAAATTAAATGGATAAATTATCCCTTAATAATATTAGTAGATGTCAATAATTCATCGTTTAGTTTTAATCGTTTGTATAAGATTCAATTAATAAAATATTTAAATAAAATAAATCAGTTTTTGGTTTGATTCAAAGTTTATGATATTTAGAGAAATCTTATGTTTCTTATGAGTCAATTAAATTCATAATTGTCTGAGATATTAAATACTTATGGGCATATAATGATTTAGCTAATTTTGGATCATCATCATGTATTTACTCTTAAATTTATTTTTAATTTAATAATATCATTCGGATATTAGGTGTTTGAAATCAGACTGAAATACTGAATTAAAAAGTATTGTACTTCCTTCGATTTAAATATATATATATAAGTATTATCAATACTATCAGGATAATTAAAAATAAGTTAATAAGGTTGAAAAAATGCTTTGTATTACATTTTAAACTCGTCATTTCACTTATAAAATCGTTCTGTAATACATTAAATCGCTATGATTGTACGAATTCATTTCCTAAAATTTCAAGAAATATTTCTATTTATTTACATCTTTTCTTGACTTATGTAAACACCATTATATGATAAATATTAACATAACTCATGAATAAAATAAGACAAATAAATATAATTATTCATTTGACTCTTAAGGAAAACATTTCTTACAAATTGATTCAATCTTTCTTTGCATGAATTATATGTAGAATTTTTATGTGTTTTGGTTGTCAATTATTCATAGTTCAAAAATCTAATTGAACATTCCAAATTATTTTAAGGTATCCGACTACGTTAGGAACCGTTATTTTGCAAAGCGTATAAATAGATAATTTTCATGTTATTTAGTGTCACTCAGATTAGAATATATGCATAAAATTGTTTTAAGAACATTTTGACAAAAAAAAATTTTTTAAATATAATACTGTGGCAAAAAATTAACTTAGAATAATCTTTTTTCCAAATGTTCTCCTTTTGTGAAAAATGCTTCTATTATAATAACATTTTGCCTGTATATAGCTCAGATATTTTTACAGAGGCTCAAGTAGAATTTTTGAAATATATAAATTAGAAGTAGGTTTATTCATATTTTATGACAACAGAGGGGAGCAATTTAAAAAAAAACCGCCAATAATTATTTCAATTGGTGGTGACTCTGAAAAAAATGTGAATTTTTCAAAATTTCTAGTTAAGCCTCTGTAGAGAGGTCTGAGCTATATACAGGCAAAATATTATTATAATAGAACCATTTTTCACAAAAGGAGATCATTTGGAAAAAAGATTATTCTAAATTAATTTTTTGCCAAAATATTATATTTAAATAAAAAATTTTGTCAAAATGTCCTTAAAACAATTTTATGCATGTATTCTAATCTGAGTGACACTAAATATCATGAAAATTATCCATTTATGCGTTTTTTTAAAATCACGGTTCCGAACGTAGACGGATACCTTAAAACAAAGTGCAAGAAATTTTTTTAATTAAAGGTATTAAATTTTAATTAATGATATTTATTTTCATATTTATTTAAATGCATTAATTTGATTTTAGCATAAATTTTCCAAGCAAATGCAATATTATGGAGAATACTATGAGTTGTATACTTGAAAAAAATAATATTTTGTGGGCAAAAATGGTTTCTACAACTGCAAATTCGTAATCTGAGTTTCATTGATTTATTTTTACTAGCATGCTCGTAACATGGCGGTCATTTTGCCAGGTGTTTCTTGTACGGTTAAAATTTAGCCCCAAAATAAAAGAAGAATCCTTTCGGAGAGTTCTATGGAAAATAAAAACAAGTTAAGATTTAATGAAGGCGGCAAAGAGTACACAAAAAGGAAGATGTCGACATTATGAATATTTTAACGCTTGTCGGTGACAACTTTTTTTGTGCTGTGTGTCGCCGCCTCATTATAAAAGAGCGGAAGAAATAATTATTTTTCGCAGGGTGGCGTTGACGTTAAACCAGGGTTCTTTTAGCGGATTATGTAAACAGCACAACGGCCTGATGTCTCTATACTTTTTTGGTTAGTCTTAATTTGGTGGTGTATAATACGACGTTTGTTTCAGTAATTCAAACACCCTTTTAGAAGCGTGCACAGGAAACTGTCTTGTTTTTACTTTTTTGGCGATTTCTGGTGGATTTCTCTGAAAACAAAGGCAAGACTTAAGCGGATTTCTCCCGAATTAAAACTGTGTCTATTTATAATTTTTAAAATAATATATAATTATCTGACAATACTATGAAAGGATCACCTTTTTTTATTAAAAAATTTCATGGGAGATATGCGTATACTGCAAAAATTTTAAGTGGTCCTATTTTTTTTACTGTACTGTACAGAAATTACATGATATATGAAATAGTTGTAATCTTTTTTTTTTGAACTAATTGTTTCATAAAAATTAGTCTAGAGTTTTTGTGATTTAAGGACTTTTAATTATAAATTTACACAAAATTAGAATTTTCTTTTCATTCGTGTAAAAACGATTATTATAAATTGTGACTAAGATTTATTTTTATTAAAGTATTTATATAAATAAATAAATAATTTAAAGTAAAAAAATTTAATCTATTTATGAAATTTATTACCTTAAGAATTTTTTTAACAGTACTAAATTAATATGGATTCTTTAATTTTTGCAATGCCAGAATTTATTAGCAAAATCCTTGCGTTACATTAAATATATCATGAATAATTATAAAAATATAGTTTCTAGATTTATCTACAAAAAAATGGTTGTGGGTTATGAAATGTTATAATAAAGCATCTTTCAAGCACACATACCTGAGATCAATTATATGGTTTACATTGAAATGTTATTTAAAATTTAAAAATTAATTTAACTTCAAATTGAGCCCTGATTAATTATAATTGTATTAAGTTTATCAAATTATAAATCTTCATAAGTAAAATTTGCCTTTTTTTTAGGACAAATTATTTGATTGGAAAGTTTTTAATATTTTGGACAAACTATTAATGATTGATTTTCAGCAACTGTCAGTAAAGTTACACTAAATGTTACACGATAATATTTAGGAGAAAATACTGATATGTCTATTCCGATTTCTAATTCATTTTATAAAATGAGTAGTTAAAATTAATCATTTAAATTTTTTTTTAAAAAAAGATTTCATACTTTTTAAAGAGATAAACTGACGATATATATTAGGTTGTAAAGTATCTACAAAAATGTCTGATTGTAGAATTTTATATTTTGTTTGTGAATAACTGACCTCGGTGTAACTTCAAAGAGATTGCTTTTAAAATGTTATGATATTGTAAGAAAAATAACTAGATATATTACATTATTTTAAAATTAATGTTAGTGAATGAATATATTTCCGGAAATGCTCCAAGTAACATTTTATTTTAAAATGCTTTATAAAAAACACAGGTTCATTAGTTGTAACTAATTTTATAAGCATATTATTTTCAGTTTAAAAAATTAAAATTAAAAACAAATGTCGTTTTATTCAATTCATACTATTAACTCACTCTCACTTTCTCTCTCTCTCTCTCTCTCTCTCTCTCTCTATATATATATATATATATATATTATATATATATATATATATATATATATATATCTTGTTCAAATTTTCAATCGTTAATAAAATACTTTCTATTCATCCATTCAAGTTCAAATACATTTGCTTAAAATTGTAGTGGATGTCACTTGATGTTAATACAGTTTTTTCAAATATTGATTCATTAATTAAACTAAAAAATCAATAATTAGTAATAAACAAAATAATAGTCCAACAGCATATATATATAAAAGAAAATCGTTCGCGGTGTTTCTGTAGTGCATAAGATGGATAGCGTGTTGGACTTCTAATCCGAGTGTCGTGGGTTCAAGTCCGACCTGCGAAGGCTTAATTTTTGAGAATGTGATTTCTTTTTTACTATACTATTTTATTAGAACAATTAAATTTAATGAATGAAAAAAGAGCAACAAACAAAAAACATAGTCTAGCACCCTATATAGAAAGGAAAATGGAAAATTGCAAGGAAAATCGCATTTTATTTTGTCACTTTATATTGTGATTCTGTCATATGTATATACATATTTATATTAATAGTAACTATTTAATAAAAAGTAACCAAATAGAATGTTTCTTTGCTGACCTAAATAGGAATTTATTATTTTTTATATATTACTTGTTTCAAAATTAATGTAAGTGAATGAATATATTTTCGGCAAGGCTCCAAGTAACATTTTGTTTTAAAACGTTTCATAAGAAACACAGGTTCATTAATTATAACTCATTTATAAAAGCATATTATTTTCTGTTTAAAAAACTAAAAAAAAAAGAAGTGTTATTTTAATAGATAATAAGTGCATAATTTCTTAGTCCTTCCTTATTTTGCGGCATAGAATAATTCATTGTTATTATTTTCCATTAAACAATATGCATTCCTTTTGACAATTATTATCTTCGATCTTCATTATTTTTAAATAGAAAGAAGGCCAATGATCATTTATTATATACTCTGTCAATTATAAATTTTTACGATGTCATGTTTTTGTCTTATTACTAATAAAGTTTACTTTATGTCCTAAGTTTAGTTAACACTGTATTCATCCTTGCTTTCACCACAGACACAAGGCTTTGAGACTAAAACAGTTCATCACTGTTTGAACGAAAAAAAACCCATTTTTCTTCTACGAAGAACAAACGAAAATTTTGGTAAGCTTCTTTCAAGGCCGTCTTATGGTGCCTGGAGGAAGATTTGACAACGCTTATCGAACAAGTCCCATGCAAAAAAACGCTTCTCTGAGTATGTCGCCCGTTGTAGATATTCATCTCAAATTCAAATGTCACTTCTATCACACTTAGAGACACAGACTCTGTCACCCTCTTTTCATTATCTCTTCACTTCATCTTTGGAGTCGCAATGACCTCTAAAGCATGAATGCGCTGATAAAAGCACACCATTGTTTCTCCCACTGATGCATGCGAACAGAAATATTGAGATTTTTCTAAAAATATAAAGCATATGTTACTAAGAAAAAGGTTTTTTTCTTGAAAAAAATGAACTAGAAATTACCATTCCTTATAACTGTATAATGTTACGAATTTTGTATAAGATAGTGTAAATAGCTTGTATCTGGGTGTGTAATGCATTTATATTACTCTATGTTAAAATTGTGTAATATTTGAAAGCAACGCCCTTCTCTACGTTACAATGGCGATTCTGTGGGAACTTGGTGAAATCTTGGCACTAGAGCCAAGTTGGCATCATTTTTGGCGACCATGTTGGCGACTACTTTTGGTGAGTTCAGGACCCTCTGGATTTTTCTGGAAATTTGGGGAGAGAGACACTAATTTCAAGACATATGACGTAAGCGGATCTTGCTCGAAGGATCCGCATGGCATATAAAGAGAGAGATGCTTGCCAAAACGAGCCAGTATTGTATTTTCTAGCGATTAGTAGTCTTGACTGTGATTACCGATTAGCTTGGCTGTGCTTGTGAATAATCTTTTACATACATTTATTTTAGACACTAATAATTGTGTCTGAGTGCTGTGGAAGATGTGAAGACCTTCTGAAATTTATTCTGCGAATATTGGTGCTGCATCCTGTATTTCAAGAATTGGATTTTCGACAATAAGTTCTCATCACTCTTAAAGAACTGTCTTGTACTTTGCGGCTTATTTGCATAAAATCCTCGAACCCCGAGCAACGCAACAATATTATTCATTGACATAGACTAAATAGTGACTTAAAAATCGCAGAAAAAAATAAAGGCGAATATCCATGTGTGGTGATATTTCGATGCTGTTCAGTACACGTGTAGCGACTCTCGAGCAGAAGTGGATAAGTTCGAATAAGCGGTGTAGCAACAATACTCAAGTTATCGTAGTAAAATAGGATCCCCAAGTCTTCCTGCATTGCACAGAATAGAACGACATGGTATCTTAGAAGTTGTCCCAGTTCCAGCAAACTTTATCCCTGGACCACAGGGAATCCACATAGAACAATGGTCTTCAAACTTCGTCGATTCGCGGAACCCTTAGTACTACAAGGTGTTTCGGTGTGGAGCCCCATTCCATACACTTACTTAGAAGATTATATCTTAAAATAATATTTAAAGTAGATATGCATTTTATAGGTACTTTTAATGTAAAGACAGTTAAAAATATATTATTTTTATTATTAAAATTATTTAAGACAACAAGCTTATTAATAATATTAATTGGCTATGCATTAATTTTAGTAACTGGAATACGTGCTCGCATTTTTTTGTACAAACTGTCGAAATCTAAATCATTTGAAATCCTTTCCTGTTGCATTTCCCTTTCTGATTCTAATTTGTTTTTATATTTTATTTTCGTAGCCTCTTATATAAATAAACATTTTTCACTTAAGCGCATTGTTCAGAATGGCGTTAAAATGTTTGTGTGAGAAATCCTATATATTGTGCACAAATTTACAAGAAAATTTAGGAGCTACTTTTTCTTAAATTTGGAATTTATTCTTAAATCTGTATATATATTAATAATTTTCTCCTTCCTGTAGGTATTTCTATAATAAGTGTTTTTTCCACAGATGAAAAAGGTGCATTTTCCGTTAGAAAGCTATTTAATTTTGCAAAACGTTGTACCAAAGAGTATAAAATTATTTCGTGGAACCCAGAAAAGCAAACAATAAAATATTCATAATCTAATAGGTAGCTTATATAAAGTAAAGACATTTTTAATATTCTTTTATTATAATAATAGTTTAAAAAGTATTTAAAAAAAGCTATTATACTTTTTAATAAATGAGATGAGCTTTAGATGATTGTGGTCATTCAAGTTTTATGGCGAACGTGAATTCATTTTGCGTACACATTTATAATTTTCTTTTCGGTTTTTTACTGTGACTCGTGGAACCCCAGGGTTCCGTAAAACACAGTTTGAATACCTCTGGTATAGATATTCGATCCAACCACCCTCAGATTTCAATATAGTGATGTAGAATTGGTTTGTAGACGCGTTTCCTTCATTTTATATGCGAAAACGTCCATAGAAATTTGAATATATACTGAAAATGCAAAATATAATTACGATTCTTTGTATGAAAATTGATTTTAAAATATTTGCATGTGTGCCTCCAAATGGAAGCCATCCTAATAAATACACGAAAAAGGTATTAAAATACTTATGTAACTTTATACTTAAGTTGAAAAAGATTGAATTTTAAATTTATATTAAGAAAAAAATCTTTTTTTTTTTTAAAAAAAAAAGTCGTAACTGCATTTATTGTATTAAAAAAGGATTTTCAAAATTTACTATTTTTTAACCTTTATTACATTTTATTATATAAATGATACTTGCCAATCAAAATATTTTCTTTCATTTTAGTGGAGGGAGAGACTCTTTCTTGATCATTATCCTAGCCATTTGAAAATATTTATAGTTAAAACCTAATATAAATTGTTTAATACACTAACGTCTACTTATAAAAAATTGTAGCTTTTATACATTTTTTTTCCCGTGCTCTTTCATTTTTTTTGCACAAGTTGTTGAAACCGTAATTGTGTCCTTCTTTCAGAGTGATAAGGAAGAAGGGGAAAAAAATATTGCAAGGCGTATTTAGCAGGAATTTTGGAAAGGAATGGAGGGGAAGAGTCAAAGAAACAAAGATCTTCTTTCGACTTAATAGATTGACGAACACAACACACAAAGTAGGGAAAAGGAGGAGGGGAATGAGAGGGAGAACGAAAATAAATGTGTATCTTCTCCCCCTGAAATTTCTCACTCGTATTTTGAGCATTTGGTTACTTTGGAACTTGTAACTATTTTCCTTGGATCTTTGGCGGTTTTCTGTGAGCCGCCAAATCGCCAACTATATACAAAACGAAAATATCTAAATTTAAAAGCAATAACGTTTGTTTTACCAATACAACTTTCTCTGAAATTCATGCACTTTAAATTGTGAACATTGTAGTACTTAGTGCGTATATAAAGTATTTAGTATTACAAAAAATGACCTATTTATATTTTTAATTTTATTTTGAATGTCTATCAGAATATTCATTAGTTTATACATTAGTTACTATTACTAATATGAATAATTAAATATATTCTATAATAATAAACTATTTTCAAATAAGAATCTAATACATACAATTTATAATTTCCCCAAACAAAAAACTATTAATAAAATTAAGTGGGTATTTTTGACAGTATTTACAAATATTTTTATAACTTTTAATTTTTTTCTGAATTCTTTGAAACTAGAAGCTTTTTGCGTTGTATGTAATTAACAATAATATTTTTGAATTGATATATGTATGTTACTTTCCCAATGAGGTTCTTTAATATATGTATACATATATATATACAGAGTGTTTTTTTTCCAGGTATAGAAGTTTAAGTTGGCATTACTTTCCAAGATGGCGACCGATTTAACAGCTGTCAAGTGATTTATTCTCAGTTTGGTTTGGCAATTCATCATGAATAGACTCACGCCTGAAGAACGCTTTCAAATTGTGCAATTTTATTTCGAAAATAATGGTTCGATTTTAATAAGCGAATTTTGTTTAGCGATGAAGCGCACTTCTGGTTGAATGGCTACGTCAACAAACAAAACTGACGCATTTGGAGTGAAGCTAATCCACAAGTGTATGTCGAAACACCGTTACATCCAGAAAAACTGACTGTTTGGTGCGCTTTATGGGCTGGTGGAATCCTTCTTCAAAAACGGAAGGCCACAACGTTACAGTCAATGGTGATCGGTATAGAGCCATGATTACTAACTTTTTCATTCCTGAATTGAACAATCATGATGTCCAGGAGCTGTGGTTCCAACAAGACGGCGCAACATGTCACACAGTTCGTGCCACAATCGATTTATTGAAAGACACGTTTGGTGACCGCCTAATTTCACGTTTTGGACCTGTGAATTGGCCTCCAAGATCTTGTGATTTAACACCGCTAGACTATTTTTTGTGGGGCTATGTAAAGTCATTGGTCTATGCGGATAAGCCACAAACGCTTGACCATTTGGAAGACAACATTCGCCGTGTTATTGCGATATACGGTCACAAATGTTGGAAAAAGTCATCGAAAATTGGACGTCCAGATTGACTACATCCAAGCCAGCCGTGGGGAGTCATATGCCAGAAATCATATTTAAAATGTAATGCCACAAAATTATCTTTCGAATAAAAAAAATTCATGTCAATCGAATAATACATCATTGTTTTATTGCAATTTAAAGTTCTATACCTCTCAAAAAACACCCTTTATATATATATATATATATATATATATATATATATATATATATATATATGTATATATATGTATATATATGTATACATTTGTGTGTGTGTGTACAGTAGAACCTCGTTTAATGAAGTCGCTAAATATCCAAAAACGTTAGTTATGTGGAAAATTCATTAAATAGAATTCTTCTTTCAATAACATACTTTATAGACCAAATTAAACAAGTTTTAAATTCATAAACACTACATATTAAAAAAGTAATTATTCCTATCTTTTTTAACTAATACCTATTGATTTTATATATCTTATCCATCAAAAAGAGATCTGCAATAAAAACAAGAAAAAAAAATACATTGTCTAAAAATAAACTTTTTTTTAACTTTAAAATAATTTTATTTTAAAACTGATGAATTTTAATGACATTTTCTAATCTTAAGCCTACTTGCAATTTTTAACATAATTTTTTTTGTAACTAATAAATTTAATCATCTATTACCACATACACCCTTATATTTAATTACTAGTAAAATTTACTGATTTTTGTTGAGTTTTTTGTTTGAAAAATGTTTTTTCTCTCATTATACCCCCTTCAGGTGTATTTTCTCCATACTGCGATCCTCGTCGAATTGTTTCAAATCAATTTATCAATTCATCATATGAAGGTCAAGTATTTCCAAAATAGGGAGAAAATAATCGTATCACAGGCGAAAAAGTTCGTTAAATAGAAAATACGCTTCGTTATTTGGAGGTTATTTTACGAAGAAAATTGCGAAAAATGTTCTTGGTTCCAGGAAAAAAAAATGGTTACATAAATTCTCAAAATAGAAGTTCATAAAATGAAAGTCCGATTATATGTATGTAATGCATCGTGAATTGTAGTAGTGGCAGTAAAGAAAAGCTTGGCATTGATCACATCATCGTTTTATTAATTTTAACATCAGGAGATATAGTTTGAGCATGCTGTTCACTCAATGACAAAAATACAATAGAGGGAATTATTCAATTTCCACAGTTAAATATGCAAGAAAAAACAAGGAGAAAGTAACAAAAAAATATCACGTGTTCGTGAAGGGCTATTTTTAGAAATTACAACAAGGTTTTAGGGGAAAGTTTTACCCCCTTCGTAAGGTACGTGTTTCTTTATATTCTTTTACTATGAATCACCGATAAATCTATCAAGAATTTCGGTCAAATCCTTTTAAAGAAGAATTACGAATAAATATGTCAATAAATAGGTAGGTCAGTGGCGTAGCAACCCCTGTATCAACAGTATCAATGACGTGTGTTTCAAAGAATCGTAAAATGTTAAGACGTCTCCAAAAAGAGCCCCCTAAGGAATTTTGATACAGGTTCCACTCAAGCCTAGCTATGTCAATGAGGTAGGTTTTAATCTTTTCATGCTAAATGAAATTAGATGAGTTTCGAAACAGCGTACTAGGATTTTTGGAATAGAGATTATAAAGAAATAAATATTTGAATTTTAAATAAATTAATTAAGTAAATATTAATTACGTTATTATATATATATACACACACACTTCACGTGATTATTATTTACAAAATATATTCATAAAGAAGTTTAAATTTAGAAATAGTTAGCGAACTAATGATTTATGCTAAATTAAACAAAATTTATTGTTTTTTAATAATTTTTAACGGTTGTAAATTATATTTCCCCAACACTTCATGATATAACAATTTCTTAACATTATTATATATTGTTTTTCCATTTTTGTAAAAAACAAAGAAATGAAATAGTTTCCTGATCTTTTTAAGCATGTGTTAATTCAATAATAATAGCTTTAATATAAGATGAAACTCGTACTTTTATTACGCATTTCAATGAAACTTGAAGCATCATAATTTTTAAATAAGGTGATTTTCCTGTCTGCAAAGTTCTGTGGAAGGGAATTGCGCAGTTATAATTATTCTAATCTGTCTGGACTCCAATTTATTCATCAGTTAATTTGCTGGAAAATTCGGAATAACTTAGAGAGAGACGAACTCTAATTTATGCCATGTGAGTAATTAATTACTTGTTCACTACAGACTGCTCAACTTGTCTAATCGGCAAACTTCCAGTTTTGCGAAATGTACAATTTGGAGGCTATTTTCACAGTAATGAGCTAATTTTGTCTTACATTATATTAAGAGACATTTTAACTATCTCAGAAAACGCAATAATTTTCAATTCATTTGTGAGATTGATAAAATCGTAACAGTATTCTTTTTTTCTTTCAAGGGAAAAAAATTGAAGCTTAATTAACTTGTTAATTGCAATCTGCTTAAATTTTGTAAAAGAGAAAATATTATCTTGTACCGATAATGAAAAATTTATATCAGATGTTGAAAAAGAAATTAAGATTCGGGAAAACATTAAAAAAAAGTTAGCTTTACATAAAAGAAATCTTTAACTTGAAATTTCGTTACAAAATACGAGAATGAAAAGAATTTTAATTTTATGTAACTTAGCATACAAGTTTTAAGTTGCAAAGTCAGGCATGTTTTGTTGTTGTTTTTACCATTCAGTGTACTTTGCTGCTTAACCTTTTCTTTTCATTCGATACAAATATTGCTTTAAAAAATATTTCTGTCTATCATATTAAATAACTGAAGGTCAATTTAAAAATCTTTGTTCGTTCTTAGTTGCGACTATAGTCCCGCTTTACTTCTATGTTTTATCAATTGTTATCTTGATTTATAAGTTAAACTGAATTGATTAAAATATCAAAGATATAATTCTAATGTGTGTTCTAAAACAAATTTTTATCTGGAAAGAAAACCTTATTTTTGAAGTCCATTCATGTTCTAAATGTCTTGGAAAAATCAATAAATAATAATAATAATAATAATTCAGAAAAATAATAACAATAGAAATAATAATAATTCAGAATTAAGTATATCTGGATAATATCAAATTAAATTCGAAGATATTCTTAAATCATGTTTGTGTAGCATAATAATTTAACAATTAAATCTTGAATTTCATTACATATTAGTATTATAGTTAAATTATAAGTTGCTAGTCCGTATCTTTATAATCCGGTGACTTAATACAATTAAATATATTATTTCAATGTGTCAAAAAAACCCTTTATGCATTAAAATTTTTTTCATCGAATTTTGCAATGTTTTTTAAGGCAGCTCTTATTTTTTTCTGCACTCACAAGCAATTTTTATGTACTTTTATTTATTTATTTCTTAAACTCTTTAAATGCTTTTGAATTCTATTTTAAAATTGCACTTACGCATTCTAAAAAGATTTATAGAATATTTTAAGTATATTTTTAAATAGTAGGTTGTAAAAAAACTAATTTAATGTTGATTTTAGACTAAACTTTAGATTTTAAATAATTTTTGTGAGTTTTTGTTCTTTAAAAAGAATTTTTATAAAATTAAAAACGATATTACCATGGTTCGGGCACTCAGGACACATTTTTTTCACGAACTTAAATACAAATTAAGAATGATTATTTCAAACAAATGATGATTATTTCAAAAATTAACAAATTTTGCTTATGATTTAATTTTATAGGCCATCTTATTATCTTAATAAAAATACCAAGTTTTTTATTTTCCATTCATCAGAATAAAAATTACAGGTGTTTAAGTAAAAGCAGATGTCATAACTTTATACAAGATGTCAAACTTTAAAATACGTTTTACTCAAAATGTGTATTTATCGAAAATCTCAAACGGGGACGGCGATTGCTCAAAAAGTTTTGAAAATGATTTGCTGGAATTTTTTCTATACATCCTGTATAACAGTGGAAGTGTTTTGACCTTCAGATTTATCAATCACTGTTTTATAAAATGTACAGTCCTTTATGTGAATATAATCACTGTTTTTTAAGAATTTTATATAATCACTAAGATAAAGTGCTCTAGTTTTTGTAAAAATTAAACTACCTCTTATCCTAAAGGTCATTTCAAACATGAATAACAAAGTAACACATTAAAATTGAAAAATTGAGAATTTGTTCATAAATTTTTTGTGCACAGCGGGACCCGTTTATGTAATTTTTTGTACATTTTCATCAGTTTTTCCCATTTTAATAATAATATTTTTTCTGTTTTCAATTTTAGAGTTTTTTTCCTTAAAATATACTAAATAAATCTAAAAATCATAAAAAAATTTTTAAAAAAACATGTCTCCATTTTTTTTAAAAAAAGTTGTCGCAAGGAGTCGGATACCTTAATCTTTAATAATGCAGTTTTATGCGTACGCTTATAATTTAAACTACAAAAAACTATATTCTAGTTAGCACAAGAATACAAAAGTTTGTTTTCGTTTAAAGAAACAGCCTGTTTTTGACCTATATGAAAACAGTTTTTGAAACTTGAAGCACTGAAAGGAAACTAAATATTTTTAATTAAATAACAAAAAAACTTACAGGTACAATTTATTTTTAAAAAATGCAGTTTTATAAATATTTCTTCTCTTTTGTAACTCACTTTGTTTCATCAGACATTTACTCATAGAATAGACTAATTTTTTGCTAATTTGCCAAATATAGCAAACCCGAAACACATAGTGATCGGTCTTGCTGATAAGAGCCAATTACTACGCGGTCTCGTAATAACGCAGAACCATAGAATTTAAGTAAAGAAAAAAAATGGCGAAATATTTTGGCGCGATTTCGCAGCATGCTTCTTACCTTCCCCCATGTCTTCTATCCGCAAGACAAAGGGCTCATTCTGTTGTCATTTGTTTAGAGATATCTCCTGGTCTGGATTTACTGTTTTTTTCCCTTCCTACAAGAAGATCTGTATTTTGCTTTGGAGTATTTTATTTTCATTTTTTTTTCAAGCTTTTTATCTGATTCTATGTCATCTTGAAAAATTGTTGATTGGGAGAATACATTTTGCTACAGAGTCATCTATGATCCAACTTGAAAGTAGTATCAACTTAAATGTATATACAGTTGGACCTCAATATAACGAAGTCGCTAAATGCCAGAAAAAAGTTTGTTATATGGGAAAAAAAAGAAAAAACAATGTCGAATGTGTCACTGTATTTTCAATATTAAGAAAATAATTATAAATTAAAATGAATGTGGATTTTAAGGACATTTTCTAATTTAAAGCATACGAGTTATATTAAACAAAAATTATTTTATAACTAGAGCACGGGGACGCGGGACAACTCCATTGAGTGTGCAATTGATATGAAAGATGTTTCTAGTGAACTGGACAATGGGGTTAAAGGTTGCAATTCTTGGATGAAACGTCCAGAACTCTATTGCTCTCGGTGAGTTAGGATCTAATTCAACCATTTCAAGATTTATGATCATCATAAAATGTGTTAAAGAGAAAAAATCTTGAAATGTTCAGAAAACTTTAATAGGGAGAAAAAATATTGAATCACAATGAAAAGTTCGTTACATAGAAAATGCACATCGCTATAGAGAGCTTATTTTACAAAGAAAATCGTGAAGTGTTCACGGTTCCAGGAAAAAGTTCGCTCTATAGAAAAGTTCGCAATATAGAGGTTCGTTATATAGAGGTTCGACTGTATATTGTCATGTTTTCATTGGAATCAAGCATGTTGCTCGGTCATCATTATCCGGTTGTAGTCGATAAATTGAAGAGGCCATTTTTTTTTATTTAGCTTCACATTTTACCGATGAAAACAAAGCAAAAAGCGAAAATGAACACAAACGTTCTTTTTTCACATTCCACACATCTCAGCTTCTATACCTCTCCCTATCAGAGACTTTTTGGATGTTCTATAATCATATGATTTCCTGTATTTATAATGTTGATTTGTCATAATCGATGGTTGATGTAATATTGTTTCATCTCGCATTGAAATGAGTCAACATTGCAAGTTTTTAAGTGATAAAGTTAAGGCTAAAATGGTACTCCCCATTAAGCATGAAAATTAAAAGAATTAACAATCACGTGGTGTCTTAAAGGATTCAAGACTGTCCTAAAATAAAGAAAATCTCTCGAAATAAAAATTTAAATGTGGAATTATTATTATAGATACACATATATAAAAAAAGGTTTAAGAAAAACCACTTTTATACATTTTTTTTATATTAAGAGCTATCCTAAGCTACCAATGTTTAAAATACTGCAGCATCCATATTTTTAAGTTTTAATATCTGTTTGTTTCCTTCATCTTTCGAGCTCAAATAATTTCTGTATATCTCTAGTAGAAATTGTTAAAGCTATATAAACTCATTGTCACTAAACAAGTGCGCTCCAACAAGTAAAAGTGCGATTGTTTCGAAACTTAACATGAAGGAACATATCAAGTAGATATGTAAATTATTAGAAATGCATCGTAATTGCGCATTGCGTTAAGCCATCAAAGGGCGTTGAACTTCGTTCTCCTTGGATTATAAAATATGTAATCAAATCTTATTTTCGTATATTTAATCTATCGCAGAGGAGCACTTCTTAACTAAATATGTCTTTACGCTGGCATTGGTGACAGTATGAGCATCTGTCAGAGTTCGGGGGTGAAGAATCATAGGGAAGATAGAAACCAGATGATCAGCACGGTGAGTAGATTGCCACCTAGGCCGTTCTGACTTTACTTTGAAGACGTGTTGGGAACAGTGGACAAGAGAGAGACAGGTCTGTTGCACAGTGACCAAACTCAGGATGCTCTCGAAAAACCAACAGTCGAGAAGATCTTCACATCACCACCAGTCTCATTGTCCGCCGTTCATTCACAAGCAGCATCTTTACTACGGTCTTTACATCTTTACTTGTGTCAGTCCGTACCATCGCAAGGGGCCGGTCCTAGGACACTTACATACCGCAGTCTTTTTTGGAGTGGTGTGCACTCGAAGTTATTAAACTGCAACCGAATGGAATCAGGTCATCTTCAACGACGAATCCAGTTTCAGTTTGAGCAGTGATGACACTAGTGTAAGTGTGTGGAGACATCTTGGGGACGTCTCAATTCTACTTTTGCTGTACAGAGGCACACCACTCCCACAACTGATGTGAGGGTATTTGGTTCCATTGCATACGACACACAGTCATCCCTAATATTGATTGACATCACCATGACTGCCCAAAGATACATTCACAACATTCTTCTGCCACATATGTTAGCACTCATGGCAGGGATCACTGGAGCCACTTTTTAACTGTAGAAATGCTCGCCCTCACACAGCAAGGGTTTCACAGGACTGCCCCAGCCACATTTCCTTCTTTCTTTCACCTGCTCAGTCCCCGGATTTGTTACCAACCAAACATATCTGGAATCATTTTGAACAACAAGTTAGACAGCCTACGAATTTGAGGGATGTTTTAGAGTAACTTTGGAACAAGATGTCACAGAACATCATAAGGGGAGTTGTATACCTCAATACCCGACTTTTTCACACAATACGCTCATGCAAGAGGTAGCCCTAAAGGGGGTGCTAAGGTCTCCATTCATTTGTAATTTTTGTACTATAAGTAATCATTTTGCTTTGACTTTGTAATTACTTATTTACATCAACGCATGTAAAACTATGACTTTTAACTTGGCTCTTCAATCTCTCGCGATCGACGCTTGTTACAATACATGCGCTCTAGTCATGGCTTCGTGTATAGAATGATTTATTGACGAATTGCAATAAACTTAATTACGATCAACGGCTGTGTTACTGATTAATTACAGTCATTTTCAAACACGCCAGTTAGAGGTACTCCAAGTTGTCTTAAAAGCCGGTAGGATGTGATGCTGCGCTTACCTCGTGTTATGCCTAAAATTCTATTGCTGTGGATAAAAGCTGTTATGCATGAGAAACCTCAAGTCCCTGCTTAAAATTCTACAAATGTGAAATGAAAATGGAAAATTCGTCTTCGAATCAACAAAAGTTTTCAATGATCCTGGTTTTCAGAAAATATGTTTTGCTTTAAGAAAAATCTTTTTTAACTTCGTTTTGTATAATCAACAGAATTCTACAAGTATATTTCTTCAAATATCAAAAAATGTGTGTGGCGTAAGAAAAATCAATTCGTTTTGAATAATCGAGAGAATTCTTTAATATCCTAGTTCTTCAAAAGTTGAAATTTTGTGCTGCTTGAATTCCAGTGCTTCAGGTTCGTAAATTAAGTTTATTACAATTCGCCAACAGATCATTCTTACTCTAAGCCAGTGCTCCGCAATCTTTTATCGCTGCGGACTGGTCAACGTTTGATAATTTTACGGCGGCTCGCTGAGGGGGGGGGACACGTTGATTGCTTATAATTTTAGATTGTTTTCATTTAACAATTTTAATTTAGTTAATTTAAATGTGCCTTCAGAATAAAATATAGTTACACCAAAAATGAATAAAAGTGATTTAACATGGAATATAAAGTGATTTCCGTGGAAAGTTGCTCAAATCCGAGGGAAATACACCACTTTAAAAAAAATGGCAATAGTTTCATGTTCTTTAGACGGCCCGGCACCATTTGATCCGCGGACCGGGGGTTGCGGATCACTGCTCTAAGCCATGATCAGGGGTGGCTCTAGGGCCGGACAAACCGGACCCTTGCCCGGGGCGGTAAATTTTAAGGCCCCCATTTGGATCGAATTTGAAAAATATTTTTGTTATTACAAAAAATTCGATACACATTTTCTGAAATATAATTGAGTGGGAATTTTGTATTTCATTTAATGTACACAAGGCACAAGAGATATTTATTTTAGTCTTGAGTGTAGTTTCTGTAAGTTAAAATAAACACGTAATCCCCACCAGCAGTAGACTCTCTTTCGAAGAAATAGGCTTGCAGAAATGGGCGATTTCTTCTCTTAAATTTTACTCTTTTTAAATAATAACAAGTAATTATGTCCTTAATTTCGAATTATTTTCTGTTTTTTAAGACATTAAATAATATGTACGAAAAAATTGCTGTTCTGTTTATTTGTACGCAAGAATTGTTCAAGTTTTATAGGTGTGTGTCTATTTGAACAACTTATCTTTTTTAATTACAGCTGTTTGCTTTGGAGCAAAGGACAGCATTTTCCCATTTTTGTCCGGGCGGGAAATCTGTTAGAGCAGACCCTGCCACGATTAAAGTGAGTCTATTGTAACAAGCGTCGATCGCGAGAGAATGAGTTTCGTGCACTTGGTTAGAGCACCAGAGCCAAGCTAAAAGTCAAAGTAGTAATGCGGGAGGTGGACTGAGGAGTACTGGGCTGGATGTTTACCCCAACTGACATATAAAGGCCAGATGATTACTCACAGTTAATTAAATATTAATGTAAATCAATCAAAAAATGGTAGTACAATTTGTATGAACTCTTATCCCTTTTTAATCGCACATGAGTGTCTTTTTAAAACAGATCAATTTATTAATTGATGACACAGTGAAATCCCCAAACAGAAGGGAAATAAAAGAGCCTAAATGTTTTTGATATAGAAAAAAAATTATTGACAATTTTTTATATCTTTTATTGTTTTTGGTAGTACTTAGAGGTGATTACATAGAATTTTAGTTGCGGAACATTGGATTCCCATAATTTCCATAATTTACGTGTTATCAGAGATCTGACCTTGATATGTTTAATAAAGCTCATTTAATCCAGAGTTATAGATGCTGGACTCTCAAAGGAGATAACTAAAAGGCAAATCATTTTTTTTATTTATCTAATTAATTTACTACTTTTTTTAGCTGGATAAGTTTGGCAGATCTTTTGTTTTTGAAACACAACTGAATATAATCAACTTGGTAAAAGTAAATGCAAGGGGGAAACTAAATAAATTTATGAGCTTACAGTTTCTCCAGGCTCCAAGTGAGATAACATATTGTTCTTCACAACATGAATTTCAACGTTAAAAGTAAATATTTTGCTATTCACCTTCTGACAGCACCTATGAACAGTGTTTTGCACAAAGCTAGGAAAGGCAGTCCATTTTATTTCTCAATACAGTAATATTAAAAAAAAAGACCCCGAAATGAGTGCTTTGCTAAAAATAAATTTAAAAAAGCATTAAAAATGAAAAAACAAACTATGAAATCATTATAAGCAAACAAAAGTGAATGTGAAACATAAAAGTTATACCCGATAATATGAATAACCCCGATTCAACGAATAAAATGTAGTTAATAATGAATAAATTTTTCTTTAAGGTGGGGTCCGATTGTATATATAGTATATAACACTCAATACATGTTGTATAATAGTCTGACATATACTGAAATTGTACACTGCTCAAAAAAATTAAGGGAGAATGGATGAGGGAATTAAGGAGAATTATTAAACAATTCGAAATGGGTTTCATGCGGATGGTCTGTATGCATGTAGCCCAATGGTGCGTATTCGTTAACAGCAAGACACTGTGTGTCCCCCGAAGAAAGTGGGCAGATGAACATCGAGATTGGGTGCAAAGTGATTGGAGTCAAGTGCTGCTCACGGATGATTCCAGTTTCAGTTTAGATTGCGATGCCAGGCTTGTTTTGGTATGGACCCGAAATATTCAAGCCTTATTTCAGGAAAAATCACATTACAGACTGGTATCAGAATAGGAGAACGTACTAACCTGCATATAATTCGGAATGGCAATTTAACGGCTCAAAGGTATGCAAACGGGATTCTAAGACTTCATGCCGTACTTTATGCAGCAGACATTGATGTTTTTTTCGTTTAATGCAGGATAATAAGTCTTGCGGAGAACTTTCTTGGAGATGAAACAATGCAGCGTATGGAGTGGCTAGCATGTTCTCCTGACCTAAATCTTATCCAGCATGCTTGAGATACATTCGGGGGACGCATTCAACAAGATTAAAGACTTCGCTTACTGTCCAGGACGTGGAGATTGCACTCCTTGAAGAGGGGAATAGTATTCTCCAATGTCTCACCGATAACTTCATCGCATGCATGATAAACAGGTGTGCGGAGTCTAAGCAGTTAGGGGGACCACACACCCCATTAAACATCCTGTATCAATTCTAAACAATCATTTTTTTTTTCATTTACATGTAGCCAAATTGTTGGTTTGAAGAGAAGCATCATTTTACATTCTTTAAGCCATTCCAAAGATTAGTGGTTCTCAAACAACTTTTTTCTTTTGGCTTCTTTTTTTTTTGTATTCAGTTTTGTTACACTTGTACTCTCTATTTTATGCCCATGGCTATCGTGCAATGGTTTCTGCACTTTTTTTCTTGCTTCCCTGATCCTTTTGAGCAGTGTATTTTAATAATGTATTCCAATAGAAATTTATAATACCTCTATTTCACCTACATTTCAACTAAAGTCTTTATATTTTTATATCGGTACAAAAGCATATCTCCTATGTTTATGTTCTTTAATTATTTTGCAGAAATTTTATTAGATAGGATTACTTCTTAGAAATGTTTTCATTGAGAATACGAGCATCAGGAAAGGAATGAACCAAGGAAGAGGAATAATGAAACTTGTCCTTTTTTATTTCAATACGTTTTTGAAAAAGATAATGCGGTCCTCTGTGGTTAACATATATCGATAGCATGCTATATATTTGTTATTTTCTCATTACAAAGCAAAAGCAAAACAATTTTCAGCGAAAGTATTACTAATTCATTTTTTCATACGACATTATCTGAAATGAAATTGTTGTTAGTATTCTTCTCAAAAGGACGATAAACATCTTATTATCAAAATATGTAGAAAAGACTTAAGTTAAAATTCTGCATGTAAAAACAATTCATATTTAATTTAAAATATAATATGAGTTTAAATAAAAACGTATCTTTTTTTTAATAAATTTCTTTTTCGTTTGTGTCATCGAACTTTATTAAATAGTATACTACATCCTAGATAAGTATTTATCACAAGTCAAATGTTTTGATCACCTGATAAATTCTCAAAAATAACAAAAAGGTATTAATATTTGCCATTACTTTACACTAAGATTTGTGAAATAATTTTTTTTAAATTGATCTTTAGAGTTGTTTAAAAGCATCTTTTAATTACGTATTAAAGTAGGAAAAATTAAAGAATATCAAACTATGATCACAAAACTTATAATTATAAATAAATTTTTAAAAGACTGGATGTCATACCCCCTGTCCAACTAACAACGGGCCAACCCCAATAGTGCATCTTAAAGTAGTGTAAATAATTTATATTTGCATGTTTATAATACGTTAATATTACTTTCTGATGTATTTATTTATGATAAAAATTGTAATACTCGCAAGCAACGCCGTTCCTTACATTTTAATGGTGTTTCAATGGAAACTTGGTGAAATATTGACGATAAAGACAAGTTGGCATATTTTTTGGAGACAAAACTTGGTGACTTAGCAGCCACGTTGGGTACCATATGGATGCCTTTGGAAATTACTGCAGAAATCTATAACACCATGATCTGTGACGTAAGTAGATTTTTCGAGAAAGAGCTGGAAGGTAGGAGTTTACCCCCTAGGTAAATTGTTCTTTGTTCTCCTCTTCAATTAAAGTAACCTTTTTTTCTGACCCATTTTTACTAAATATACCTAATGTATAAATAAATTTATTACAGCAACACGAGAAACTTTTTTATAGAGAGAGAAAGAAATGGTTTATATAAAAACAATTTATAGATTTCGCTACTTGTGCCGTTAAGCTATTTTTAAATCATCTGAATCTATTATAAAACCCAACAACATTGAAAGAAAAATAAACGGAAGTTATCACTTCAGTCAATAAATTGCTGAAATAATCAACAACTGTTCTTTGCCTCACATTTATGACATGTCATATTTTTTGTTATGTGTCTCATTACAACTCTCAAAGAGTAAAAGTCAAAAGTCAGTGGAAACGTTAACAATTGCTATTCTTTCACACACACACACACTACTGACGTAAAAAGCAGACTTCAGAATGCAAGTCAATTCCTTTCAGTGACAACGAGCGATCAGAAGCAATTCTGATCGAAAAATATCTCGCCTGCAAGTGATCAAAAACGGTTTCCTTTCACTCCCCCAGCTCCACTAACAACGGTTCGACGCCCCAAAAAATCTATCGGTAATTGCAGCATCGTTATCCCGATGGAACAAACAGCTAAAAGAAAAATCATTTTTGCTTCTATTCTCTCTCTCTCGGAGCAAAAGGCTCCAAAGTAAACGAGAGAAAGGGGGAAAAAGTGTGGTAGTGTGTTGAGTCTGTGAAAACTAGCTCGCCCAAGCGTTTATAGGCTATCTCCCCCTATACGAAAAGCTACCACTTTTCTTTATAGTTTTTTTATTATCATTATTTTTTTTCTTTCGCTGTCCTCAATCCTGCTATAACGAGGACATGGCTCAAGGGCAGCATAGGGCTGAGACAGTGTCTCTGCAAGGGCTGCATGCAACACACACACAAAGCCCTGTTCACACTTCTAAAAAACGTTGCCATACCAACCTGGTCTCGACTCTTACTCATTACGCTACTTAGGGCGCTTATGGGCTCTGCTACGCCCTGGTGTTGCGAAGGAGCGAAACGTGCGAAATGATCGCACTGCTCAATTTTAGACGCCGATTTTGTCTCTCCCCCTCCCTCCCCCACCCTTTTGCTCATTTCTTTTTGATATTTTTGTACGACATTTATTTTTTATTTCGCAGCCCCGCTACGTTTTTCTTTTGTGAAAAGAAGCTTGTTTTTGCTCTTTTTCCTAGCGCGAACGGCGTCGGAATTAGCGCCATCAGAAGAACCTCGGGTGCTTTTCTATTGACTCGTGCTTAACTGGCGATGATAGGGGGCTCCGATAGAAAATTCTCGAACGAGTTTGTAGAGAGTGTTCGATCTCATGGAAGCACTTAGAGTGACAAGTTTCTTGGAAAAAAATGTAATCAATTTCTGAGGAAATATTTATTATTGCATATAATTTATAACGATAATAAGATACGTTTGTAAGGTGTGGTTACATTTATTTTAAGTCCCTAAAAATAAATGTAAAGAGAAGGTTTGAGCAATTGTTACCCACTTTTTCAAATATATATATATAGTAACATATCTGTTAATC
Source organism: Trichonephila clavipes (assembly GCA_019973935.1). Classification (NCBI taxonomy): domain Eukaryota; kingdom Metazoa; phylum Arthropoda; class Arachnida; order Araneae; family Nephilidae; genus Trichonephila; species Trichonephila clavipes. The sequence continues at coordinate 635,052 of BMAU01020691.1, read as the reverse complement.
TGGTTATATTTTAGAACAAGAAAAAGTCAAACAATACATCAATTATTTTTTTTTTAAATTGAGACATATATCTTCTTTCATTATTATTTTTTTTTACATTTATTTAACAAAGTGAACGAAAGTTTACGGGATGTTGTTTCCTTTGACTGTATGCTATATATATGTTGGTACAACATAATTAGGAAAATAGTGAAGAAAAATGCATTAGGTAAAGTTATATATTTTTATTCGTGATCTGGTATGGTTGATTGCTTCATTAAAAATATACAGAAATTTAAACTTGTTGAGTTTCAATTTAATAGATTTCAGCAGGTTTATTATATAAGGGAAAATAGTTATTCTAAGTTCTCTGTCAAACAAAATTTATGACATGAACACAATACCTATTTTTAGATCTCAATCTTAAGATGAAACATATCAATATTAAGACTGGAGCGATCATAGTTCGAAGTAAATTTTCTTCTTTCAAGTTTATACATAGCATTTTTCTTGTGTTTTTCAAAGCAAAATAATAGTAATAATCAATTCGAAAAAAGAACGAAGCACGTCATGAATATTTAAATTTTGTTACGTACACCAAAACGAAACATGACTTGCAAAAACGCTTGGCAAAAGAAAAATAGCATTTACAAGACCAGTGGAATGTCAATTTCATGTCTCTCAACATTTGTAATGTACATCACTTAACAGTATTTGAGGCTGTTATGCAATGGTCATCAGTGAACAGCATTTTAAGGCTTTCAATCCTCACCTGGCAGAGATAAATACCATAACTTCGATTTTAGTAGATTTTCCTAAAATTATAATAGCAATTTGGTTAAAAATATAATCAAAATATGCCACACTTTCTTGTTGGAAATTCATGGGATGGAAAAGAAAGTTAAATATATATAGTTGTGTACCATCTTATTAAATTTACATATTTCGATTAAAAATATGAGTTTCGATTCTGTTTTCGTTTAGTTTTTAATATTTTATAAAACAATTAAAACTAAATATATTAAAATGATATGAACATTATAAATAACAGTAATTACATGCAATATTTTTTAAATTTTTGAAATAAGTAAGTACATTGACTGCCAGTCGATAAGGAATTTATGTGTGTAGAAAAAACAAACAAACAAAAAACACTGCATTTAAGGTATCCGACTACGCTCGGAACCGTAACTTTGCAAAAGCGTATAAATGAATAATATTTATGATATTTAGTGTCACTTAGATTAAAAAATCTATATAAAATTGTTTTAAGAATATTATTACAGTAAAAAATTATTTAAGTACAATATTTGAACAAAAAATGAACATAGAATGACCAATTTTCAAAATATTCTCCTTTTGTGAAAAATGCTTCTATTATAATAATATTTTGGCTGTATACAGCTCAGACCTCTGTACAGAGGCTTACACTAGAATTTTTAAAATATATAACTTAGAAGTGGGTTTATCCATGTTTTACGACAACAGAGGATAGAAATTTCAAGAAAAAAATGCAGATAATTATTTCAATGAGTTATAACTCTGAAAATAATGTGAATTTTTCAAAAATCATAATCCAGACTCTCTGGAGAGAAGTCTTTACTTTATATAAGAAAAATATTATTATTTTATATAGAAACATTTTTTATAAAAGGAAAACATCTTAAAAAAGATTATTCTAAGTTAATTTTTTGCCTAAATATTGTATTTAAATAAATTCTTTTGTCAAAATGTCCTTAAAACAATTTTGTGCATGTATTCTAATCTAATCACTAAATATCATGAAAAAACTGTCCATTTATGCGCTTTTTTAAAATCACGGTTCCGAACGTTGTCGGATACCTTAACGTTTTTAAATCACAAAAAATTGCTATAAATTCCAAAAAAGCATTTGGGCAGTGCTATTAAAGAGTGCATTTTCTTTAAAAAGTTACATATTTTTCTATTAAAAGAATTTATTAATCTTAGATCACAGGTAAATGATTGAAAGAAAGAAACTGAAATGTTCCTTATATATGTATATATATATTGATAAAGACATGTGTTTATGCATATAGAAAGATCCAGTACAAAACGGAGAGACCTAGATGCGAAAAATTTAGTACAGTGGAAACATAGGTGATAACGGTGTGGTTTTCAAAACGAATACTTGAAAATTAGCTTCAGATTTTTAAATTTCATTTCGGAAATGGTGTTGATATATTTTTCCGATCAACTTTCAAATGATATGTCGTATGATTGCGATTTTTGGACTTAGTGAGATCCACATTTTTTAATGGAGGTTAAATGACTCTAAGGTATGCGAACTAATTATTCAATTTTCAAAAACAACATTGAACCGGCTCAATCTTGGATTTTTTTTTTTTTTTGAATCATCCTATTAAAAAACGACACAGAATTCATACTCTATGCCAGTGCTTCTCAAACCTTCAGCATTTGCGACCCAATATTCAATCATAATTTTCCTAGCGCCCCCCCTCGATGCTTCAACAATGTATTGAATTCGATAATACTATACTTTTATTCAAAGTTACAATACGACTTTTACCTCTTAAGGGTACTTGGTATCCTAAAAATCACAAACCTATCGTTTTTTTTATTTTCATTTAATCTTATTCTTTGCATTATTATCTTTCGATTGATATATCACTTGTGCATGTCGGAAAGTTAGAAGTTGAATAAAACTTCATTTGAAAACAAATTAGGCAATTCAGCCACACCCCTTTTTAGAAAAAAAGCTAAAAAATGCGTTATGATAAAAAAATCTATTTTATAAATAGAAATAATAACTATAAAAAAGAATGTGCAGTATTAAAAGCAGAATATTTCCGGGGCAATACAATAATGTAATTTTTCTTCCTTGTGAAATGTGAGCATGTAAAATTTTTAAATTAAGGCATTTTATACTAATAATTTTATAATTTCAGTTCTTATTCCTGATATATTTTTCATACAAACGTAATACTTTAATATTATAAGAAGAAAAACAGCTAAAATTTCTGTCGTGACAGAAAAAATTTTTTTTAAGTTTTTCTTGAGTTTTCTTGTGCAATTAGTACTCTCTAAAAGTTGATCATTTATAAAAATGTGTGGGTTGAAAACATATGAAAATGCAATTATTTTAAAGAAAAACGTATAAATAATATCTTAAAGTGGTATTTTAAGTTTAATTAAGCTTATAATAATTATTTTTCAGAATTATAAACTTTAAAGTGGTTTTTCTCAGTTTGTGTTTTTCGAAACCTTAGTGCATTCAAAATGCTACTCCTTCGACAATTATTTACCAATCACTAAAATTTTTTTCCTGCGTGTTAGAAATAAAACATGTAATAAAATTAGGGATCCGTTTTGCTAAAAACTGAATACATTTTTTTTAAAAAAAATAAAATGTAAGACATGTTGGCTTTTTCGTTGATTTTTAGCCTGTATATCAACATTTTATTTTTTTCTCGAAAACGAATGAAGTTATTCTAAAATCGATCCCTAAAGGTGTTAAGAACATCCATAAGAATATTGTAAAAAATTTTAGGTCAAAAAATTAATTTTGACAAAAGGAGTAGGATTTTAAAATTTTCCCAATTTTCTTCAAAAAAATTTAAATTTTTCAAATTGTGTGAATAATATATGAAAATTTTCATCTGGTAACATTTTCTTGAATAGAAACATTGTATAAAATGTTAAAATATAATTTTTAAATACGTAAATAAAGAAGTTTGCTCAAAGGGTGCCAAGTCCCCTTAAGTGCCACTAATAAAAGTCTCGCTCGGCCAAAGTGTTAATTGCCCCGGACGTATATACACGTCATTCCGAAGTACGATCTTTTCTGTGCACTGCAATCCATTAAATTTTTCCGAAGTCTTTGGAATACAATAAAAGGACCTTGTTGAGAGTGTTTGAGAAGGATTTACTTATTTCTGAGATTTGTTTATTTGTTCCTTTTCTCCCCCATCCCAGTACATCAAAAAGGCGCTCCTACGTGTAAAATGGTGGGATTGAGGAGAAAATCTTTACTTTTAATCGACAGATAGTGTTAATTTTTGTGTATAATTTTATACATGGCAAGCCCATGGGTCACTGGTAATTATTAAACTTGTTTTTAACTCAGTATTGCTAAAATTAATGATCAAATACATTGTGCAGTACAGATACATTTGTAAGTGTATTGTATCAGTGTTAATGCGAATTTTATTATTTTTTTTGTCAGAATGTTTATACCTTTATTATGCCAAAAATATTAATTTACTTTCAGTAAATTAATAACTTTTTAAAAATCTTTTGATTTCGACTTTTTAATATGCTTGCCCCCCACTTGTAGAGTAATCACGGCATCCTTGGGGGCGCCCCACAGTTTGAGAAACACTGCTGTATGCAGAATGAAACTTCTTTTACATAAAAAAAAAGGAATGGGATGAAATATAGTTGTAGTAGTTTATACGAATTTTCAATTGGTCAATCAATGAGCAAGTTTTTGTCGTTATTGAAGGGAAAATTTTAAATTAATTTGAATGATTTTGGCGTATATTTTGCCTTATGACATTATGATACTTTGTTGGAGAACGCTGCATTAAATCGTTTGCTCTTTGTTGCAGTATTATGATTCCTTTTCAAATGAATCATCATAAAACTGTGCTCTTTGAAAAATTCGCTGAAAATTATTTGAAAGATTATTAAAAGATAGGTTGTCATGGGAAATAAAGTAAAATTTTGAATATATCGAATTGCATTGTGCACATGACGTATGCCTTCTTTCTTTAAAAGAGAACTAGCTGGAAAGAGATTGAGGAGTTTTATTTTAAAAATTCATTCGGAAGACTAATGGCTAGTATATAAGATACTGTAGCTAGTATATATAATATTTCTTCGGTGTTTTTAATTATGGATTTTTCTTACTGATCGACCACCCTATGATTCAAAAAGCAAGAACAAAGAGTGCATGAAAAAAAGTAGAATACAACATTAGATATATATACATAAATTCAAAACATTTTTAAGAGAACTTTTATGGTATTTATTTTGCTTATAATCTCCCAGAATTAAAATACCGTTATTAAGTATAAGTTTTCAAAAACAGAACCATTACAGAAGCTTTGTTTATTTTCTGATAAAAAATATAATTAAAATTTCAAATCTTCATAAAACTTTTTTTTCGGAAAAATTTAAGAAGATGCATGAAAGAGTGAATTTAAATTATAGACCTCAAGAATGACGAAGCCGATCTATTCTAGTTCTTATAAAAAATCTTTCTTCCTAATGTTCCTCTCTGAAAATCTCCAATTTAAATTCACTTTTACTTTCAAATACATTATCTTTAATGGAGGTAATTATATCGAGAGATTTCACCGCACTTAATTTTTATTTACATTCTTAATTTCAATACGAAAAGATACAGTTAGACCGAAACCATTTACAAATGAACCCAATCTTTATAATTCTCATCATTACGTTTCTAGGGAAGACGAAAAAAAAAGGACAGCTTTCTCTTTGGGGGTTCTGCGAGGGAGATGGAGGGTATAGAAATGATGAGGCTAGTCAACCGATTGTTCTTGTTGACGGAGAGTGCAATTGTCAAAGGACATGGCAGCTTACAGAATAACGAGGGTGTTCGACCTGGGCATGTTCTGTTTTTTCTCTTGTTGTTGTTTTCGGATAAGAAATAACTTACACTAGAAGGAACGTGGTTTATTTCTTAGTTTGGCTTGTTTTTGATACTCGGCCGTCGTGAAAGAAGAGCTATTGGCTTTTGCACCTACTAGCAGCGTAAGTTTTAGTGTAGGAATTCTTAACTAGGAATCTATGTATTCTTTGAAGTTCATAGAAGAATTCTAAGGTGATTCATCAGCTTACATGAGAAAGAAAGAAACTTATTATTCTTAGGTGCATCTACAGCTAAAAAATATCAATTTTTTTTTCTCTTGCTAGTTTTATTAATGATTATTTTCAAAGACAAAATCTAATTATTAATTGCCAATTTCATCCTGATTTTTATAATCTTTTCAAACTGTGCAGTTATTTACGTATGCTGCAGAAATAAATTAATTACATTAATTTTTATGATCAAGAATACTACAATACTGTTTTGTGTAATTATTCAAAGAAAACTAGGCTTACCTTTTTATAAATTCTTTGGAAAATAAATCCTGATTAAAATTTCCTGTGTTATAACGTAACAGAAATATCCGTCTTTTATCATGAATAACGTTGGTTAGATGCCACAAAGCAAAACAAAATCTCCAACCATTAATGATCAAGAAATATATTATTTGTAGGCTTCAACAGCTTTTGAAACATAAAATACGTTCCACTATACATCTCATTTACTGTTATGCAGAACCCGAAAACGGAAGACGAAGAATAATTACAAAAATAACAGAATCTCAAGCCTTCGTAGAAGGGGTGTTCAAATGAAAAAGTACGAAATGACACAGAGGGTATAAATGAAGACTTTATTCAAAGTATACATTATATATGCCTAAGACCAACGGTCCCATTGATTAACGACAAAATAATTCCTTATTTCCAGAATTTTTGTGGCCATGACGAGACCCAGCCCTTCACAGCTTCCTTGAATTTGTCATTCGAGTTTAGGAGCTTCCTTTCCCCTTTTTCAGTGGATTAAACACATGGAAAAGCAGGGCAACATATCCAGGCTGTAGGGTGGGTGGTCAAGCTGCCTCCACTTGCACTCCTCCAGTTCCACTTGTCTGCCCCTGGAGATGTGTGCACGCATGGATCAGAGCCACACCCTCCGTGAGCAGCCCCAGTTTTTTGTTTTTGATGAACCTGCGCAAGCTTCGAAGTGTTTCGCAGTTAATGGTTCTTCTGTGCTCCAGGAATTCAACAAGCAGCGCATGCTCCGATCTACGTTCCATTCGTATCCTTAGATATCTCGCTACGTTCCCCATAGCAGCGTAGGCAAATAGTATGTTAACGGTTACGACGTTTCATTCCTTTTCATTTGAACACCCCTTGTATTTTACTTTATGGAAAACGATAATCCAAAACGCAAAACAAATGGAAATTTCATCTATGCATTAATAGGTTATGTAACAAACAGATTTATGCACTCTCTGTTATTAAATTAAACCGATATATTAAGAAGCTTAGTTTAGTATATATATTAAGAACATTTTATTTTATTATATTTTATTTTTATGAAGTACATTTATTAAGTACGTATCTATCAAAATCACTTTAAAAAACATTCTAAGTTTTCTATACAAACGATCTCGAAAATCCTGGAGCGAATATCAAGAATTCCTTAAAAATTATAAGTCGGTTATGAAATCTACTCAATTTAATTACTTTAAATTTACAAAAAAAATTCATTTATTTAATTATTCAATTACTTTAAATTATATGAAAACTACTAATAACAAAATGTAGACAAAATCATCTAAATTATTCAGGAGCTTTGTAAATGTAACAAATGCATATATATCACCAAGTTTCCATGGGATCATCTAAAAAATGCAAAAATATATGAAAAAAAATTATTCCGAATATAGTATTTATATTTTATTTCAATAATCACATTCAAAAATGTGAGCTATACTTGAGTTATTTTGCGTACAAAATTAACGTTTCAAACTAGATTTATATAATGACTAAAATTTTGAATTTTTGTTCATTGTGAAAGATTTACACTTAAATTAAAATATTAATGTTTAAGTTTAAAACACAATACTACATGAGAATTTAGAACCTGGTATTTTACAATGTTTTCCTCCCCAAACCTCTTCACTTATATATCGAGAAGACAACGAATTAGGGTTTGTAATGCCGTGTTGTATTTTCAACCCCCGGATTTCGGGATTACATTATCCGAATCATGGGATTCCGGGATTAGAATTGGCCTATTTATTAAAAATACTTATACATTAGCATAGTTGAAACTGCTTAATAAAACTGAAAATATAATCAAAAGTTGATTTAATATTAATTTTATTGAAATAATAAAAACGTTTAATTCATGATTAAAAACAAAGAAAAATGTACATAATGAAATTCAAAAACATTTCTTCATTTCTTGTGTTTCTGTAAATAAGCTTTTAAGAAACAAAGCTCGTCCTGTTTCATCGTTTAAACTGCTTCCTATTTTTGTTACGATTTGTCCTGCTGAAGAAAATGCTCGTTTGGATTCTATGCTAGTAAGTGTTATTGTCATTAAATAGAAGTATATTATTTTCAAGTAATCACATCACGTTTCCCTCCATTTTCAAAAAAGAGATATTTCTTTTTGAATTTCTGATGACAGTGTTTCAAATTTAATAGACTTTATTGGTGCGTATACCTCTTTCATAACTTTATCTTGCTGGTCTGATACATTTTACGGACCGCGGTAGCCGAGTGGTCAAGGTATCGGATTGTGAGATCGGCCAGCTCAGGTGTCGTCCACGTCACTTGAATATGGTTCAAAATTACGTGGTCCGTCGCCAAAAGCCCTCGTGTAGCTGAACACAATGCGACGTTATTATTCACTCACACACTCCCTACACTTTACGGTTTTTGTGTATAAGTTGATCTTGTTATTGAATCAGAATGTGAATAAATTTCAAGTGTTACCTTATTTCAAGTAGAAGATACAGTTACATGAGCTGCTGGAATGCAATGGGCGACTATAAATTAACGGCATTTAATTGAAGAAGGAACTGTGACAAAATCTATTCTTAAGGTATCCGACTACGTTCGGAACCGTGATTTTGCAAAAGCGCATAAATGGATAATTTTCATGATATTTAGAGTCACTTGGATTAGAATATGTGCATAAAATTGGCTTATAAGGACATTTTGACAAAAAAAATTTATTTAAATATAATATTTTGGCAAAAAGTTAACTTAGAATAATATTTTTTCCAAATGTTCTCCTTTTGTGAAAAATGCTTCTATTATAATAATATTTTGCCTGTATATAGCTCAGATATTTTTACAGAGGCTCAAGTAGAAGTTTTGAAATATATAAATTAGAAGTGTGTTTATTCATGTTTTACGACAACAAAGGGGAGCAATTTTAAGAAAAAAAAACGCGAATAATTATTTCAATAGGTGGTGACTCTGAAAATAATGTGATTTTTTCAAAAATTCTAGTTGAGTCTCTGTAGAGAGGTCTGAGCTATACACAGGCAAAATATTATTATAATAGAACCATTTTTCACAAAAGGAGAACATTTGGAAAAAAGATTATTCTAAGTTAATTTTTTGTCAAAATATTATATTTGAATAATTTTTTTTTCAAAATGTCCTTAAAACAATTTTATGCGTGTATTCTAATCTGAGTGACACTAAATATCATGAAAATTATTCATTTATGCGCTTTTTTAAAATCACGGTTCCGAACGTAGTCGGATACCTTAAGATGCTGCTTATATTATTGTGTAAGTATTGCAGTGAGCCACATAGATCTATGCGACATTCTACGTGCATATTTCATTAGCAAAATGTAAGTTTTCTACGAATTAAATTCTGAGAAAATTTTGAAAAAATATTTTAAAATCTAATTCAGACAGATTTTAAGTCCCGCTATTTCAGGATTGGAAAAAGCATTGGAATTCCTGGATCTCAAACCCTACAACGAATCTTATCTCAAATAGAGTTGTCTAAGCAATCTTTGCTCCTATGCATAAGCATAATATGCTTACATATATAAAAAAATATGGGAAAGGAATTAAAGATGAATAGTGAAAAACAATCCATATAATTACACATCATACAATATAACGCATCCTTTTTTTTTTCTCACTACCTTAAAAAATAATTTAAAAAATAAAGGTAAACAATTATCCTATACATATATTCAAACCTACGATATAATATTTTAGATGTTCAGTGGTTCCCTGGGTAACAGATACAAATTTATGTAAATATGTCATACATTGACAAGAAAATAAGATTTGAATTTTAAAGGAGTAAAGGTTTAATATAAATACGCATATTTTTATGTAAATAAATAAGTTGATCATTTTATTCTAGTTTTTGAATTCCGCTCATGAACTGGAGTAAAAAAAAATCTATGGTAAAGATATGTGACAGGTCCTATTCACGCCTGTGACTAATCCTCTGGGGAAAAATATTTCTTAACTGTTGTACGCTTATAAAATCGCTTCCCGTGGAGAAACCATGTTTTTTATTAATTTGAGTGCTATTTAAGTTATAGCGAAGTTAGTGTAGGACAGGGGTGGGAAGACTTTTCCAGGGTACGGTCTACTAATTTTTTCAAGGAGTTGCAGTCCACCCAGTGGCGTAGGTGGGATGAGGTAAGAAAGAGATCTACAATATTTATTATAGTTTAAAAACATATGCGGAATATGTAATATCACCTACATAACTAAAATAAAAAACTCACGCTTTTAAAACCACGTTTAAAGCAAAACGCAAGATACAAACGTAATGATAACAGCCAAACATACAATTGTTGGAACCTTGTACCGCTATTGACTCCTGTCCACGCGAGCGTCCCCTACACCTCTCTCTTCTTCGATTTAGTCCGAGCAGACGTACATTACAGGTCACCTTGTCGTACGGAAGTGTCTATTGTCATTAAATATTTTTATTGCGAAATATATTGTTGACAATGATTACCTAATGTTGATGATAATAAATCTATGTTTGTGTTAGATTCACTTCTCTATGATTTGAACTTTATCGACGTTGATTTTAATGCTGGTATTTAAGCCTACCGCCCACTATTTATAACGATAATATCAAATGATGCATTTATTATCAAAAAATAAAACATTTTCATCTTTCGTTAGTTCTATTTATATAGTCAGCAAAAGACTTAAATATTTCGGTATATAATTCCAAACTGCTAATCTTCAGGCGGTCTCCCGGTTCACCGGTCGATCGCGATCGACTTAAAGCTCAACTCTGGTGTAGGTGTAAGTGGCTACCCTGCTTTAGACGTTAGATTATCAAAACCAATATCAGAAGGTCTCGGCGTTAAGGTAACCGACTACGTTCGGAACGGTGATTTTAAAAAAGCGCATAAATTGATAAATTTCATGGTATTTAGTGTCACTTAAATTAGAATACATCTATAAAATAGTTTTAAGGAAATTTTTACAAAAATAATTATTTAAATACAATATTTCGGCAAAAAATTAACTTAGAATAACCTTTTTTCAAAATGTTCTCCTTTTGTGAAAAATGCTTCTATTATAATAATATTTTTCCTGTATATAGCTCAAACCTCTGTACAGAGACTCAACTATGATTTTTGAAAATTTCACGTTATTTTCAGAGTTACAACCAATTGAAATAATTATCGGCGTTTTTTTCAAAACATTTCTCCCCTCTGTTGTCGTAAAACATAGATAAACCCACTTTTAAGTTATATATTTAAAAAATTCTACTTGAGGCTCTGTACAGAGGTCTGTGCTATATACAGGCAAAATATTATAATAGAAGCATTTTCCACAAAAGGAGAATATTTTGAAAATGGGTCATTCTATGTTAATTTTTTGTCAAAATATTGTACTTAAATAATTTTTTATTGTAATACTATTCTTAAAACAATTTTATATACATTTTCTAATCTAAGTGACACTAAATATCATAAATATTATCCATTTATACGCTTTTGCAAAATCACGGTTCCGAACGTAGTCGGATACCTTAAGGAGGAAGATCCTTAAGCCATACACACACACAAGTAAGCTTGTGGTTCTGGTCAAACCCTGACGAGTGCTGATACAGTAGATCGTAACCAAGATAAGTGACACAATTATTTGTCTTAGAAATTTAGGATTGCGATTAAATCGATTGTTCCCTTAGTTTATGACATTGTTCGGTGTCTTAAACTTCACAGCAGGGTCACGACAGACAGAATTGAACTTAACATGAATCAATTTCCATACTAAGGTGTTTCGTGGGATTTAAATTCAAGTGCCTTTTATTTTGCATTGACTATTCCGTGAATTGACAATCACGTAATTAAGTCCTAGTTCAGATTTGTAATTTTAATAATGTGTAAAGTACTGAAAAACCCCTCAAATAGTACTAAGACTGAAAATTAACCGCGCAATTTTAACAACTTGTTTCACAAATATTTCGTGTATTCTGTCTTTTTTCTCCTTCATACGCCAACGGGTAGATACACGGATCTGTTGTCTTAGGGACTAAACTAAACTGAAAAAGTTCCGGCATTTTCAATTAACGTGCGTATCTCATATAATGTCCCTTTCCTGAAAAAAAAAAGAGGAAAGTGAGGAAGAAAAATCTCGATACGAAAAGTGCATGCATTACCAACTATCTTACTCTCAATCGACTTTTCTTCGACGCATTAAAAGAACTCTACTCACTCACAAAAGACCTTTGATTGTTTTCAGATGCTCGTCTCCAGACGCAAAACTAAAGGGGAACTGAAAGGGAAAAAAAAGAGCAAAGATAAAAAAAAGAGGGAAATAAAAGAAAATTACAGAAGCCATCGAAGTGGATTTCAGCGATTCAGATAATGAAAATAACGAATAAGAGAAAGAAGACTAAAAAAAAGAAAAAAATAAAGAATCCGAAAGTGAAATCATTCACTTACTTTCAAAAAAGAGAAGTTCAAAATGAAAATCGGGAGAGCACAGCAAATGATTTTGGAACGCCTCTTTGCCCTTAAAACTGATTAAAATCTATGGGAGAGAGGAGAGGGCATAGAAGAATCGGGAGGAGGAGACGCAAAGAAAAGAGGAGAATGAGAGGTAATACGAGACGAAAAGTTTCCTTAATTCTTTTCTTTATTCTGCATTTTTACCGGGAAATAACTTGTTAAATTGAGTGGCTGCATATGATTAGAGACACACATTGGATAGAAGACCTCGAATCTTAAGAAGTGTCTTTAAATCATTAGGAAAGAGTGAAATATGGCAAGGAAGCTGAAACCTGATCGTTAAATTGAGTTTTTATTTCCCTTTTTTCCCCCGTCTTTATTATTTACTTTTTTCCCCTAATATGAGGGGGAAGATTTAATATTTATTTCCATTTTTGTTTCTTGTTGCAAGGGAGAGAGCTGTTTCTCTCATTGCTCAATGAGAAATTCGTAAGTAATTTGCTTTCTAAAAATCGACTTTTTTTATTATCCAATCCACCCTTCGTCTTTTAGAGTAGTTTGAGGAATTGTTTTAAGTACTGCCGTTGAGTGGGCGATACTTAAAACTGTTCCTCAACTAATTAACTACCTTAGTAAATGGAGTAACCGGAAATTGGATATGGAAAATTCTGCTGTATTTTTGCTTCATTCTCCCCAACGCTTGTTTTTTTCTATTATTTATTTCGTCTTCTTTTGGGTTTTAATTTGTGCGTGTAAGGATAAGTAAGCTAAAAGAATTGACGATTCTGAGGCATATTAAAGAACTATTAACTCGAAACTCTTTAAAGTTTGTATTTTGAAAAAGAAAAGAATGTTGCAACTCTCTTTAGAACAAAAGTAAGCTGTTCAATTAGCAACATTACAGTTTTTCAAATAGAATACAGTTTTAAAATTTTTAAGAATATTTTTAAGACATTAAACAAGAGTATATATATATTATAAAGGAAGTTTAGCAGCGCTGCTTTCATAAGAAAAATTTCAAATTAACTTGTTGTACATATATCGCTTTTCTTGATTTTACATACGCGAATAATTATTCTACTTTTGAAGAATTAATTTAGCAACTTTTCCTGCCAAGTTTGAATGTGTTAAGAGTAAGAAACTCAGATTTCAGGACAAAATTCTTGCATTAAATTTTTGGTGACTGACAAAACAAAATAAATTTTTGCGAAATAAAACAGGTATTTTAAAGTAATATCTATTTTTAAAATTTTGTTTCCCGAATACATCTTCTCACTTTAAGCAAAAGTTCAAAAAAGGATGAATCTCAGAGGAATTCTTTGCTTTTTTTCCCGTTTTACTTGCCCTTTTTTAAGAATAAAAATTACTCTACAAATTTCTGAGTCATTAAATGGTAAAATTATTTTACTAGATTTTATATCACTATTTTAAAAAATTTCACACTCTTTTAATGCTTTACTCCCAAAAAAGATCCTTGAATCGAATAGTGTTGAAAAATAGAAATTTTAATAAGATTTGATACGCCTGTCTAACAGGGTAAGTTGGTATAAATGATTCTGCATTATTATCAATTAAAATATATAGCTAAGTTTTTTTTAAAAAAAACCATTTTTTATCGTTAACCTTGAAACTCTCAAAAATGCAGAACAAAATGCTATCTTCTTCAATTGTAATATATAGATGTATTTTTATCATAACTTGCCAACTTCTATTTAATTTGATAGTTTAACCCTTAACTTCGCACTGTTGCATTTCTGCAACATATGATTAATTTTAATTTAACAGACTCAATATTTTTTAATTACCTACAAATCCCTTATATGAGAAAAAAAAGATTATTGCAATGAAATACATGCTAATTTTGTCACTAGATGGAAGTACATTTTTTCCAGAAATCAGAACAATTATAAAAAATCTCTCATGCCTCAAGAACTGTTTCTTTGCTATAAAAAGAACCCATGATATTTCATGCTTCCTCTTATTTACTGACGAAATAAATTACCAGGTAAGAAATTTAAACATTTTATGATGAATAATAAAATCCTCATATAAAAAAAAAGTTTTGTAATTTACAGCACTACTGCGCAATGTTGCACTTCTGCAGCAAACAAAAAAAGTGACTGAAGTTCAATTTAAAACAGCTTAATTTTTTTTATATATTTTTTTCAATTTATTATTACTTGAGAACTAGCTGATATAGTTTTTTTCATAGAAATTTAAAAAATTGGGAAGTTAAGGGTTAGTTTGTGTGTGTGGTTTATGTATGTTTATTGCAAAATGAAAGTTTTTGTCGATAAAAAATGTTTGCTTAAAAAAGACACAAAATTGAAAACATTGTACTCTATATTAAATTATATTCTCAGCTTATATTAAGAACTTATTGATTTAATAATCTTGGAAACAAACTTTCCTAAAAGAAAACGTCAACTCGCATTTTGAATTTTTTTAAAAAAATGAAAAAGACAGAGAACACAACATAGTGTCTTGCTATAAAAATTTTAGTGATTTATTATTTTAAGTAAGTAGTTAAGTAAAGGTAATTTTTTCTCTCATTCTATTTGTAGTGAACCTGACTTCCCGTTAGTGTGAGAAGTAACCGAAAGAGAAATAGACATTTCTAAAACTTAACTATTTTATGCTATTCGGTTCCAAACCCAATACACACACACACATAGTCACAAATAGCTAATAGGAGTGGATTAACCCCTAATTAATAATAATAAACATAATTACTTAACATGAATATATGAAGAAATGCAAAAGCGTGATTTATCCACCCTGGACACTGATAACAAGATTCTTCATCCTGTCCCAAGATACGTTGGTAATTCAAAATAAGATTCTTACAGATAAAACTGAAGCCAATACTAACAACATATTATTACTATCGTAATTCTCGAACTCGATTCCCTTAAGGTATCCAACTACTTGCGACAACTTTTTTTTTTGAAAAAATGGAGATATGGGGATTCTTTTGTTATTTTTTGATTTATTTAGTATATTTTAAAGAAAAAATTCTAAAATTGAAAACAGAAAAAAAACTTATAGCTATTAAAATGGGAAAAAACTGGTGAAAATGTATAAAAAATTACATAAACGGGGCCCGCTCTGTGTTGTTCATGTTTGAAATGACCTTCAGGATAAGACATATTTTAATTTTTACAGAAACCAGAACACTTTATCTTATTGACTATATGAAATTGCTTAAAAAATCAGTGATTGTATTCACATAAGGGACTGTAAATAATGAAATAAAACAGTGATTGATAAATCTGAAGATCAAAACACTTCCACTGTTATACAAAACATACACAAAAAATTTCAGCAAATTTTTCTCAAAACTTTTGGAGCAATCGCTGTCCCCGTTTGAGTTTTTCGAAAAAAACACATTTTAAAGTTTGGCATCTAGTTTTTGTTCTAATGAATGGAAAATATATACATGAAAAAACTTGGTATTTTTATTAAGCTAATAAGATTGCCTATAAAATAAAATCATAAAAAAAATTCTCAATTTGGAAAAAAAATGTGATTTTAGGGTAGTCGGATACCTTAACTTCAAACAGCAACTTTCATTTACATAAGTCATAGTTCCTTAGCAGAAAGAGGCTTTCAAATCAACCAATCCGTCAAAAGTATTTCTCTTTAAGGATTAGTAACAGAATAGTCCGGAAGAGAACCGGTTACACGTATTACGACCGAATGCAGTAGAGATATTAAAATTTAAACTTTAAAAATGATGTAGTAAGAGCCACAATTTCCTAACGATAAAATTATGATTGATAAAGTAATTAATGATGATACGTGTTAAATTTAAAGGTCTCCCTAAAATCAAGTGGATGAGGAGGGGAAATTGAAAGCTTGAGGTGAGAGAGTTCAGATAATCCCCTGTGATCAAATCCTTGTGAATCAAAATAGAGAAATGTCATTAACGTTATTGTCTCTGTTATAAAAAATCTATTGGTGCATTCAAGCTTATTTCTGAAAAACAGAAAGTTCTATAAAGGCATCATTGCCTTATGCCCATACTTAACAAAAATATTTGCATAAAGTCTATTTTATATTTAATGAGCTAATCTTCATTCCTTATAAAATAAACAAAAAAATATCTTAAGGTATCCGACTACCCTAAAATCATGATTTTTTTTAAAAAATTGACAATTTTTTCTGATTTTATTTTATAGGCCATCTTATTAGCTTCATGAAAATACCAAGGTTTTTTTTTTATTTTCTGTTCACTAGAACAAAAACTACAAGTGTTTTAGTAAAAGCAGATGCCATTGCTTTACATAAGATGTCAAACTTTAAAATGTGTTTTACTCAGAATGTGCTTTTTTTTCGAACAGCTCAAACGGGGACAGTGAATGCTCAAAAAGTTTTTAAAATAACTTGCTGACTTTTTTGTGTATGTTCTGCATAACAGTAAAAGTATTTTAACCTTTAGATTTATCAATCACGGTTTTATTACAAAATTTGCAGTTCTTTAGGTGAATATAATCACTGTTTTTTTAAACAATTTCATACAATAACAAAGATAAAGTGCTCTAGTTTTTGTAAAAATTAAAATATCTCTTATCCTGAAAGTCATTTTAAAAAGGAATAGCAAAGTAATGCATCAAAATTCAAAATTTGTTCATTTACTATTTGTATTTGTTTCATTTACTATTTGTACCGTTTATGGAATTTTTTGTCAATTTTTACCCATTTTGATACTAATAATTTATTTTTCATTACTTAATTTTAGCCTTTTTTTTTCTTAAAAATGTTCTAAATAAATCTAAAAACCACAAAAAAATCTCTATATCTCTATTTTTTTTAAGAAAAAGTTGTCGCAAGTAGTAGGATACCTTAAGTAAAATAAAATCAATAGATAAGTACCCTAGCTCTCTATATCAAAATTGCATTAACTAATTTTTTAAATAAATTTCAAAAGTAATTTTACCGAAATGTTCATTTTATTTCAAAAATTTGGATCAAAGTAACACATCGTCACCTTAGATTCCTCCTAACATAGATAAAACCCAGCACATTCTTTTCCCATCAACTGCAGAGACACTTCTTCACAAGACACCATCGATGGAAACGTCCAATTAGAGACGAAGAAGAGAGCACGTGGTATGCAGCGTCTCAGGTAGACTATCGAAACGTCATCGTATATCCCAAAATCGTGAGACAATGTTGCCTATCACCTGTAGCCACCTGTCCTCATACACTGTGAGGTGTCTTTTGAGATGTGCCGATCATTGTTTTGCAACGGGCGCCTGCCTTCTCAAAGTTCCCGGCCACCCCTTAAGAAGATCGTCTGATAAGAGATTTTTTTACCCCTCCTTTAACTGCTATGGGGAAAAGAATTCCCGTTCACTAAGACATGAAACATGGCAAAAATTTGGAATTTCGGTATTTTTCGGGGGAGGGGGGAGAAGAAGGAGTATATTTTGCCTTGTTTTATGTTTGTCAACATTGATACAATCAGGTTATGAATGGATTCTTTGTGTGAATTGTTGGAATCATTTAGACGTCTGTGATGTTAATTAAAAATTACGATTATGGGATAAAGAAGTGGTTAGTTGAATTTTTATTTGTTTTTCTTGAGTTTTAAGTTCAGCGATTAAGTTGAATGTTATACGACTCTGCACTTATCAGTTTGATACCGTTTCAGTATCAGGAAAAAAATCTGATGTGTTTTTAAATTAAAATAATGAGAACGTCCTTCGATTTTATTTAGTCTTTATTGCTGTCAGTTCATAAATTAGGGAAATGTTTCAATTTTTATGTGTAATTGAAAAAAAGTTACCTATTTTACGAGTAGTGATTTATAAATTACTCTGCTTGTGTCATATAAAATATCTAATTAAATAGGCATGTTTTTTTTTCCAAATAACTTAAGAATTCCTTTTTATATATATATTCTTGTCATTGATGCTCAGTGTTTTGCTGATATTCAAACCGAATAGTGAGTTTCAGTCCTGATAGCAACGTCGTGAAAAAAATAATTGCAGTTGCTGCGTACTTTCTGAAATGAATACTCACAATTTTCAAGTGGTGTGGTAGGGTAGTAGGGAGTCTTAAAAACCTGGAGTTTTGTGGTGAACCACTTCTATATAAATGCTAACAGTCGATGCGTAATTTTTTGTCAGAGAGTGTAACGTAGACTTGTGAAATCTTCTTGTGTTAAATTCTATTACTTCTGAAGTATTCCATATGCCATGGAATATTCTTGATCTGTGAAATATACTATCAATGATATCAAATTGCAGTTTGTTTCATTATTGTGTCCATTTTTTGGTAGTGCACCGAAAATCTATAGTAAAACTTTCAGACTTAATCTACTTCCATAAAGTCTACTATTTTTCATTTGTGTTTATACAGGAAGATTTAGCTATCAGTTTAAGAATATCATTTCATTATCCGACAGTTATTTAAATGTACTAGGAAAGTTAATTGTAGAGCTCTACTAAACAAGACATCTTTTGTGGTTTATAAATATTTAAAGGAAGTCGTATGCAATATTATTATTAATAGAATATAAAAAGTTATAATTTAAAATATTGCGCTTGCGACTAATTTTTCAATTTCAATTTTTCAAGGACAATTTTTAAGTCGCATCGGACCTTAAATTAAGTACCTTCATGTTAAAACGTCCTCATCAGGGTTTTGTTTTGAGTACATCTTATATTGCCAAGTAACATTTTTTTGCACTCCAAATATGCCCGACTTTTATGCCAATGGAATTCAATTTGCGAGAAGCTTCACTTTTCTACTTCCATTTGAAGAAAATGAACTGCTGAAGGTCATCGATTCCTGTGTGAGGCTTATGGAGACAATACTTCATCAATTTCAACCTAACAGAAGGTTCAAAAAAGGTAGTTTTGAACCGTAAGAAACGTGAAAGAAAGGTCAGGAACGTTTGAAGAGGCATAATTGGAGACATTATTGATTGAAGACTCGTGTCAAATGCAAGAACATTCAGAATTTTTGGGAGGGACTCAACACGCAATTTCATTCTGCTTCAAAACCGTGAAAACGGTCCAAAAGCAAGGAAATTGGATGTTATACGAGTTAAAGCTAATAAACGAGATCTTTCACTTCTGAACAGGTGCTCAAATGGCAAAAACGAGAAGTTTTTCCCACCGAATTATAACTGGTGATGAAAAGTGGATTCATGCACAATACAGTGGGTAGATCTGATCATGCACCAATCTCAATGGCGAAGCCAAATATTCTTAGATCAAATATCATGCGCTGCATTCGGTTGGATCAGCTAGCTGTAGTATAGTATGGGTTGCTAAAAGTAGTTGATACCATCATGGGGGATCGTTATTTAATGGAATGGATGCCCTTGAGCCAAGCATTAAAGCCGGAATATGAGCACATATGTTTAAGTGATTTTGCTTTATGATAATGATCAACCAATGTTGCAGTACTAGAAAAAAACTACTTGGAAATACTTAAACGGTGTGTCTTACTTAATTGCGCCGATCTAAGATTTATAATTTATTGTAATAAATGATGTTTATATATACAAATCACAAAAATATTTCTCTACTTTTTCTTTTAAAAAATTAAGCAATTTATATGATGAAGGAATTCTGGAATAAAAATCTTTGTATATCTTTGTTTTTTCTCATTTTTGAATGTGGCAAAAACCTAAAAATGCTGGGATTAGTCTAAGGTAAATTTATAAAGTTGTTTTTCTTCAGAAAGTATTACTATTTTGTCATATAATTTCAAGCTCGTGTCAAAACTGAACACTTTTTTGTTATTGACTGTATAGAAGTATAATTGTGTGGTAATATATTAACCATTTCTAAATAACAGCAACAGCAAATACTGCAAAATAGTTGTTTCTGAAATAGGAAGATTTTTAGTAGATTGCTGTGAAAAGCGTTGCATTTATACTCTAAAGATTTTGAAAGCATACAAAAACATCTTGATTTTAATGATTCTGTCTTAATCTCTTATCCATCGTTGCATAACACTATTTTAAATGACAAAAAAGGCTTAGGGAGTATAATTTATTTCTAAGAACCTAAAGTTCTTTTTCCTTTCAAATAATACGAAGCTGCAACAGAGGGAAAGTACAAATATTTACCTACATAGGGTCCAATTATAAGCCTATATGCATATAATTTTGCATTTAAAACTTCACTTTGGTAATATTTTTTTTACAACTCTGACCCCTCTTATGATATCTAATCGTGTTTTAATATTTACGAAATAGATTAACAGATTTTTGGTGAAATACAATAATCTGAAAAGCCATTCTTAACAATTATTACAACGAAATAGGCTTGAAAGGTAAAATTAACTTGGCATATTTTTAATTTTAAGGTATCCGACTACGTTCGGAACCGTGATTTTAAAAAAGCGCATAAATGGATAATTTTCATGATATTTAGTGTCACTCAGATTAGAATATATGCATAAAATTGTTTTAAGGACATTTTGACAAAAAAATTGTTTAAATATAATATTTTGGCAAAAAATTAACTTAGAATAATCTTTTTTCCAAATGTTCTCCTTTTGTGAAAAATGGTTCTATTATAATAATATTTTGCCTGTATATAACTCAGACCTCTCTACAGAGGCTCAACTAGAACTTTTGAAAAATTCACATTATTTTCAGAGTTACCACCCATTGAAATAATTATTGGCGTTTTTCTCTTAAAATTGCTCCCCTCTGTTGTCGTAAAATATGAATAAACCCACTTCTAAGTTATATATTTCAAAAATTCTAGTTGAGCCTCTGAACAGAGGTCTGAGCTATACACAGGCAAAATATTATTCTAATAGAGGCATTTTTCACAAAAGGAGAACATTTGGAAAAAAGATTATTCTAAGTTAATTTTTTGCCAAAATATTGTATTAAATTTTTTTTTCATCGTAGGATCCTTAAAACTGTTTTATGCGTGTATTCTAATCTAAGTAACACCTAAATATCATGAAAATTATCCATTTATGCGCTTTTGTAAAATCACAGTTCCGAACGTAGTCGGATACCTTAACTGCTGAGGCGTGTGCACCATATTTTCAGCTGAGTCGAATGGTAGAAACAAAGCCAGTAAAAAAAGCCTCTATTATAAATAGTTTAGGCGTTCTTTTTTGGGGGAGGCATCCGAACTGTAATACAGTCCTCAATCCCATATCTGACATTCTGAGATGTTGGACATGACGAAAGTGGAGTTTTTCATTCTGCGGAGAGGCATAACGGTCATTGGTTGAGACGAGGATATACGGGAGGCATGGCTATGGTTCTTCGAGATGGAATGGAGATTGTATGTGCATGGAAGAGAGCTGCTCTCTGTTTTATCAATGGTAGTGTGATCATAGGCTCTTATAAATAGTTTTTTGCTGCTATGGGCTTATATAATTCGATTATGGATTCAATCAGTTGGTAATAAACAAGATTGTGTATTGATTGATTGTTTATTGACGTTGCATTTTAAAGCAACTAGAGAACTATTAGCAATGGTTGTTGAACTTCGGTCAAGTGACGAGAAAGACACATGAACTGGCACCCTACGACAATATATTGCAGCGATACTCAACGTGCGGGCCGCCGGACCTTTCTGAGTGACCCGGTCATGTCCCGTTGCCCGAACATATTCAATTATTTAAGAACAATGCATTAAAAATTTAGCAAGAAGTTCTATCAATTAAGCAATCCCATATATCAATTTTGCTATCGATGTCGTGCAGGTATGAGATGCAGGATAACTTTTTCTTTTCGTAATTGTAACGGTTAGTGTTAAGGTATCCGACTACGTTCGGAACCGTGATTTTCAAAAGCACATAAATGGATAATTTTCATGATATTTAGTGTCACTTAGATTAGAATATATGCATAAAATTGTTTTAAGGACATTTTGACGAAAAATTTATTTAAATATAATATTTTGGCAAAAAATTCACTTAGAATAATCTTTCTTCCAAATGTTCTCCTTTTGTGAAAAATGGTTCTATTATAATAATATTTTGCCTGTATATAGCTCAGACCTCTGTACAGAGGATCAACTAGAATTTGTGAAAAATTCACATTATTTTCAGAGTTACCACCAATTGAAATAATTATTGGCGTTTTTTGCTTAAAATTGCTCCCCTCTGTTGTCGTAAAATATGAATAAACCCAATTCTAAGTTATATATTTCAAAAATTCTAGTTGAGCCTCTGTAGAGAGGTCTGAGCTATATACAGGCAAAATATTATTATAATAGAACCATTTTTCATAAAAGGAGAAAATTTGGAAACAAGATTATTCAAAGTTAATTTTTTGCCAAAATATTATATTTAAATAAATTTTTTTTATTAAAATTTCTTTAAAACAATTTTATGCATGTATTCTAATTTGAGTGACACTAAATATCATGAAAATTATCAATTTATGCGCTTTTGAAAATCACCGTTCCGAACGTAGTCGGATACCTTAAGGGGTGTTGAAAACCTAAAATCTTCTTAATATGACAATTTTGAGATTTTTACATTTTCAAATTGTATAGATTTTAAGCTTTCTAAAAAATACCTTATTTTAACCTCTAGGATAATTACAAGCCCTTAAAACTTATTTTTAAATAATCATTGAAACTGAGCTACGCCTATTTAAATGGGGTGAAATGTAAACAAAGTATTTTGTTTTTGCTTAATAGTTGAATGAATGATGAAAATTAAAATTTAATCCAGAATTACTAAAAAAGTGTTTACATGGAGATACACAAAAATCCCAATGAAAATGTAAGCAACGTAATATGGTATCGTGTACCGAAGGAAATATTTGGACAAATAGAAATATTATCATTGGGTACATGTGATGCAATTTCATCATTTAATATAGGAAATGTATCAAAACCAGAAATTTTGAGAAAACTTAATATTGAGCCTGGCTGTAGCGCACAAAGGAATTTTTGAAGGGGAGTGGGAGGTCCAAGGTCGAAAGTCCACCATTCTTGTATCATGCTTTTTTTGATTTTGTCGATTTTCGGGAACAAAAAACAGTGGAAAACTGATTATTGAATAAATAATTAGCATTAATTAATAAAATTAAAAATTAATACAAATATTTAGTTAAATTTTACGTACTATATGCTTAGAATTATAATCAATCGGAAAAAATATCAAGGGCTTTGGGGGGAACCCTCCTTGTGTGCGCCACTGGAACCTGGTGATTAAACGATACAGGCAATGGAGCGTCTCTACAGAGGCTGGTAAAGGCTAAATACTCATGTTTACAAAAAACAAAGGAAGTTAGGAAAGAAAAAAAACTTAAAAGGTAGAAAGAGAGAGGATGATGAGATTAAAAAAACGTTGATCCTTTGGAGTATGGGGAGGAATGTCTTAATAAAAAAATAATTATACATTAAAGTTCATTTATCTCAAAATGAAATTTTTGATGTTCGATGTACCTTTCCTGGGAAAATAATGTTCACAGGTATGTAAGTTTCTTATGACATGTTTATAATGATGGCTAATATATGCTGAAATGAGCTTTTGTAAGAAACTCAAAAATTTATTTTTTACAAAATTTTATTACGTGAAAAATGGTCTAATTTCACTATGATTGATAAAATATTTTATAAATTATCAAAAAATTCAAATTTATAGATACACGCTTATTTCAGTATAATGAGAAAGATATACTTTCATTGTATGAAAAAATTCACGCTTGTACACATAACAGATTTTGAGAAAAGGTTAATCGAAAACAGAAAACTTAACATTGTCGGTATAGAGGTTTCCGACACTCCTTAACAAATAACAGTGGATTAGTGACCACTTTAACGGATAAAACCAATTTTTAGTTATCTCTCATGTCTTCCAAGCGAAAAATATCTAAAGAAAACATGTTGTTTCACGGCGATTGAGATCTTGACAATTTATAAAGAAAACAAGCATGGATGAACAACTTGTTTGACTTTGTCGTGAAAATGCTGTATTTAAAAAGTTTGCTCGTCACTGTACCATTAAGCACAAGTCTTTCAATGGCTCTCATTTTTTTTTTTTTTTTCAAGGCGAGAAAAACTGATTGTCTTAAAAAAAATCTTTGCAACAGCAACAAAATATTGGGGAAGGGAGACTTAGGGTAATTGATAATTAATATTTCGATCAATTTTCCACTTTTTAATTGCCTTTAGTCTTACAGCTTGCTACCCCCCATTTATCCTAATGTTGTGGCCCGCATGAAATAGTTATCATAGGTATGTGGTCCGGTGGAAAAAAAGGTTGAGTACCACTGATCTAAGGACCTGAGCCTTTTCAACACACCAGTGGTATACACCCGAAAAGGAGGGGGAGGGGGAAGTCCCCAAAGACAAGAAACATGATTTTTTTTAGCATACATAGAGGTAAGACCCGGAGCTTTTGACGACGTCAAAAAGTTATTTATGTTTAAAAGTTATTTACGTTACTGATCAACCCTTCGAGATGGCATGTCTTGAGCGACACGAGAACTCGACGGAAAAAAACACTGTTCCCTCAACAACTAATTTTTGAAGAATTCATGTAAATATTCCTCAAATAGTGCTAATTTTACTTTGTTTTCAATTATTATTATTTACATTTATAGTAAATAATTTACTGTTGCAAAAGCTTTTATGATAATACAAGTAAAGGGTGTTTTTTTTAGAGATATAGAACTTTAAATTGCAATAAAACAACGATGTATTATTCGATTGACATGAATTTCCCTTTATTCGAAAGATAATCTTGTGGCATTACATTTTAAATATGATTTCTGGCATAGGACTTCCATGGCTGGCTCGGATGTAGTCCAATCTGGACATCCAATTTTCGATGACTTTTTCCAATATTTGTGGCCGTATATCGGCAATAACACGGCGAATGTTGTCTTCCAAATGGTAAAGCGTTTGTGGCTTATCCGCATAGACCAATGACTTAACATAGTCTTACAAAAAATAGTCTAGCGGTGTTAAATCACAAGATCTTGGAGGCCAATTTACAGGTCCAAAACGTGAAATTAGGCGGTCACCAACCGTATCTTTCAATAAATCGATTGTGGCACGAGCTGTGTGATATGTTGCACCGTCTTGTTGGAACCACAGCTCCTGGACATCCTGATTGTTCAATTCAGGAATGAAAAAGTTAGTAATCATGGCTCTATACCGATCACCATTGACTGTAACGTTGTGGCCTTCATCGTTTTTGAAGAAGGATTCCACCAGCCCATAAAGCGCACCAAACAGTCAGTTTTTCTGGATGTAACGGTGTTTCGACATACACTTGTGGATTAGCTTCACTCCAAATGCGTCACTTTTGTTTGTTGACGTAGCCATTCAACCAGAAGTGCGCTTCATCGCTAAACAAAATTCACTTATGAAAATTGGGAACAACGGCAATCTCATTTTGAGCCCATTCGTCGAATCTAAAAGCGTTGTTCATGATGATCGTATTTGATGAATTGCCAAACCAAACTGAGAATAAATCACTTGACATCTGTTAAGTCGGTCGCCATCTTGGAAAGTAATGCCAACTTAAACTTCTATACCTGAAAAAAAACACTCTTTATATGATTCAACACTAATTTGAGATTACTTTTCATTAGTTAAAATGCAGTCTCGCTGAAATAAACTTTTTCTGTGCATTGATTAATGCATGAAAAAATATATAAGAGATTTCTATGTAAAGAAACAATTCTCTCTTTTAACTTCATTGTTTATCAATCTTCCCAAATCTGCCATAAGTATTGTATTATATGCTAAAAATTGCGCTGCAACTTTTTGGTCATCCTTATCATGATGAAAAATGAATTAAAATACAGTAAAACCTGTTTTGTGTGGTAAATAGGGACCGCATAAAAATCAGCACACAAAAAATATTCCAAAGTTTCGTAAATTATGACATGTAACAAACAACTTGGTCGAAATACTACAGAATTTTTTTTATGCGGTGGAGAGGGACCTCATGTATAAAAAAAATCGCACTTAGAAAATACGCCAATTATTTATGAGATTTGTGAGAAAGTACTTCCATAATAAAATAAATAATTAAATTACTCATGAAAACATTTTTAAAACGTTTAGTTTCTCATTGAATATATGGAGAAGTTTTCAAAATGCTCATACATAATTCCCTGCTACTGATCGTAATCCAAAGCACTCATCTTCCTGTGAACAATAAGTTAGAAATCTCTTTCGTCGCTTGAAGATACAATCTCAATTTATTTATTTTTGGCACCATAAAATAAGAGATAAATTTCCGCGAAAAGGGTGGTTGGTCAGTTGCTTTTAAATGCCACGATTACCAGATATGCATGATCGAAGTTTTATACTCCTTTCCGAATTAGTATCTATTTTAAGAAAATGCTTTTCCTATTTGTTGGAAAGCTGTATCTCTGCATATATTTTATCCACTCTCAGAGAATTCTATTATTCTTGATCGTCTTCATAATCCATCAAATTATTGATATTGTCACTGTCATTGAAATTTTCGTCTTCAATCAAGCAAGGGCTGTTGGCACGCTGAGATAAAGCAACTGAACGTGCATTGTCGGGAGATTGCTTATAACAATTGAACGGAGCGTCTTGAAGTGTATATATGTACATTGCAGTGGCGTAGCGTACACCCCCACCTCGAAGGGGGGACTCAAGGTCTGACTAACGCTAAGTACGTATTAACCCAATTTATAAAATATTAAAGGCAAAAGCTGACTTTGCAGGGGAGGGGGAGGCTCTAACATTCTCCATTGCGCCAATAGTACATTAATAAAAAAGCATTACAGTGGCACCAAAGCCGTTGAAATTCATATACCGCATAAAAAGTTATCGCAAAGAAAAAATCACATAAAAAAGGTCCGCACAAAAGCAGTTTCTACTGTAGATATTTTGGAGGAAATTTTTATTTACTGCGTTTTAGTTGAATAAATATCACATAGAGCTCTAAAATGAGCAGCTGGTAAGTGACCAAACCATTTTGTATCACGGATTTTTCGTAGGACGGTTGTACTTAATGAACAGCATCTCACATGATTCCATTATGTTGCTCTTAGTTGGAATCAAAAACTTATAACTACGCTGTTTTTATATTAAATAACTTAATATTAATAATTTAAGGAGTTATTTTTTATAGCGTTTAAACTTCACATCAGATCATTTTTCAGAGTAGAGTAGTCAAAATATTTCTTGGAACACAAATAACTTTTATATTTTCTTATGAATCTCAGTGTAGTTTTGATATATTTGCTTTAAAAAAACCTCTTTTTCTATTACTTTCTAACAAATTACTACTTTCCCAACTGATTTGTAAAGTAGAATTTCTGAAAAATAATTATACCACAACTCAATTTTGTATTGCAGCTATGGTTATTTGACCCGCTTATCTTCATGTTAAAATGTTTGTGTAATAACAAATGTGTTGGTTAAAACTGTGATGCTATGACTCTCGTTTATAATAAAGTTTATGGGGTCTAAAGAGCCACACGGCTAATATGACTTGTCACAGCAATGAAAGAAATTTTCTTATCATAATTTGTTTAGTTACTAATAGTTCAAATATGTATATGTGTTTTTAAAAATGCATCTGATTAAAACTGTCCTTTGTATTGTATTGAATAGAGCAATATTTTTACTTAATACTTAATTTTTTATATGCGTATTTTATATTTTAATTTACATTAAGTGACTTGAAAACTATTTTATATTATTACGCATTGCTTTACAAACAGCAAATTCATTCAATCCTTGTGAAATTTTGCATGCCATACATAAAAGTTATATTTTGGGGTCTAAAATAGTTTTGAATTTTTTGAAATTCTATTAATAATATTTATTTTTTAAAAAAAGAATATAAAATTCGTTAAATATGCGAAGATTTGTTTTCAACCTACAGTTTCAGATAGAAATCCTAGATAGGATAACTTTTCAACTTATTTTAATGAAATAAGTCTGATAAGCTCAAGTATATGCGCTTAAAATTTCATAATTAGTATGGCAATATTTAATTAAGGAATTATTTGTGTTCTTGAATAATGAAGTCGAGACCCAGTGGTAGCGTATCGCCGCTCTACACCACAGGTTCGAGGTTCTATCCTCGGGTTCGGCAAGGTCGACTCAGTCTTTCATTCCTCCTACAGTGGGTCGATAAATGAGTACCAAGCTTGTTTGGGGACTTAAACACAGGGGGTCTCGCTTTCGACTGACCATCTGATTGGGACATCTGATTATGCACCTCAGCGCCCAATGGTCACTTATACTGAGAGGGGCACAGTAAGCCTACGCCAGGGATGGCGAACCAGTGGCACGCGTGCCATCAATGGCACGTGACACAATGTTTTGGGCACCCGAGTGATCTAAAAGTTTTGTATTTTATTTCAAAATAACGGAGTTCACTATGATGAATTACGAACAAACGCGGCTGCATACTCGTTTGTTATTGTCTTGCCTTAGTTACGTCGTGGACTACAGTTGCTCATGATGCAAAATTTGTCTACGCATAGCATAATCAATTTAGTAGACACGACAGTAATTTAAAGTTTATGTGTGTTATATTTACGATTTTTAACTGCTATTCCACATGGCTAGTTCAGAACAAAAAGTGCAAGGTAGTAAGAGTAACAGAAAATTTCAAACTTGGTGAATCTAGAAATATGGCATTATTAGTAAAGGTGACAAAAAACGGGATGTGTTATATGTTCTGGAACAGTGGTGTGAAGAACATCCTGTAAAACGGCATTTTGAAACAAATCACAAATCCTCTTGTCAAAAAAAGTGAACCCCAGCAAAAATAATTAATTGCTTAGAAACTCTTTGGCTGATAACTTCAAATCAGCAAGCATTCTACTTGAAGTAACATCTTACAATCCTAATATAAGTTATTTGTCATCCACACAATCTGCAGCAACAGAAGTCACACTGATGTTACTTTAATTTGAATTACACATATAACTAAAACATTATTAACTATAACAGTGCAAAATGTATTTTTTCGCAGTAAATAAAGAGTTTTGAGTAGTTAGTATTTAGTTATATATATATAATCACAAGTCAAAATTATTTGACGGCACGTCTGTACCTCATCAAACATTTCTTAAGAAAAAATGGCACCTTGATTCACAAAGGTTCGCTACCCCTGGCCTAGACCCTCATGGGCTGTTACACCTCTCAGTTCGAGTTGAGTTTAAATAATGAAGTCGGAATATTGTTCGTGCTGCTATTTGTTGATTGTAAAAGCAAAGCAGCATTTGAATTTTTATGTGCGAATGTTTAAAAAGAATTGAGACAACTAAATGTAAACATAGAACACTCAATTTTTAATGCAACACCACAAAAGAAACCTTACAACATATACAACTACTACTATCATACAGAAATTTATAAATAGGTGGTGCTATAACGTATTTTTGGGCTCTGATCTCATGGATATTTTTGACATTTTGTAACAGC
This sequence comes from Trichonephila clavipes, assembly GCA_019973935.1. Lineage (NCBI taxonomy): Eukaryota > Metazoa > Arthropoda > Arachnida > Araneae > Nephilidae > Trichonephila > Trichonephila clavipes. The sequence goes on along the minus strand of BMAU01020691.1, from coordinate 605,157 downwards.
TTCAAACAACAGGAAAAATTAAATCATAACATCTATTGACCATAAAATAAATTATTCAGCAGATTTTTTTTCTCAATAGAAAGTTGATTAAAATATATTCCCTTGTTGCAGCTTTATTTATTTATATGCTATTATTGAATTATAAGATCATTACGATTTAAAAAAAAATTCTATAAATTTATCTTTTTTAACATTCATTGCTCTTAATTTTCACAAAAGTAAACTTTCTTTATCGGATTTTTAGTATTTTGGATACATTTAAATTGTTGAAAATAAATATTTATATTTATAAATTTTCAAGACATAATTAGACAAATAAATTTAAGTTCTTATTTTTTAATTACTTGAAGACTACATCATTCCAAATGCACAGTTTTTATTTGTCGATTACAAGTAATTTTTATAATGTTTTTAAACTTTTTACATTTCTACAGTTTATTGATATAAACTAAAAGAAAAATCAACTAAATTTCTCTCTTTTCATTTCTGGTTTCAAAATTATATTTACAAACCAAAAACGGTGTCGATGAATACAGAATATACATTTTTTCACATCAATCGCAGATGACATACGTAGCTGTACCATGACAACTTAATATTTATAAAAAGTCTTAATTTAAAATGCTTCTGAGAAATAACTTCATAAAATAATTATTCATAATGATGATAAATTTTAAATAATTTCTTTCTTACGAAGCTGACATAAATGTACAATCATACAATCTTATCAACTACACTCATGCAAATTGCCCATGAAGAGCTTTACTGCAAATATTTCACTATCAAAGTACTTAAAAAAATACAAACGTAAAGCTGTTCAATACTGCAGTGAAGTGTCAAGTTGATTGCGAAGGATCGCTCAGGGACTTCAATATTCACTGTACACGCCCCGAAATAGTCAATGAAGCCATTCAGCTTAGCTTTGAACTAAAACGTATGAAGTACATGTTCATAGCTTCAAACAAAAGGAAAATTTGTTATTTTAGTTGTCTTTGGTTTGGAAGCAAAACTCTATCGCTGTACAAATAGGAAAGAGGGGAAAGACAGTCATGAGTTACAATGTACAGAGTTGCATATATCACTGGCTATTCGAAGCAAAAGTTCTTGCAGGGAAACAACCTGGTTTCGCAGACTCCAACTGAAGACGATCCCAACTGGCCATTCAGTCGATCTTACTTCGATGAGGTTGACTAATTGCAGTGTCCCTTGATGAAGACATGTTTTTGACTTATCTCTCCAAAATGAAATGTGTCGGAATTTCTACTTTTCTGTTAATCTTGTGAGAGTCTCTGCCGCCAGTTGTTCTTGCTGTCTCTCTAAGCCGTTCACCATGTTCTCAATGTTCTTCAAGTCACTGGAAGAAGACACTGATGACGGTCCAACTGAGCCATCAGAGCTACCACACTCCGAACCATGTGGAGACACAGCACCGAGTTTGCTTAAGGAATTGTGATTGAGATGGGGGGCAAGGCTTCCCGAAGAACCCTCGTAAGGTGATGTGGATAGTGGCGACCTTACCACTTCAGTCGGAACTGTAAGAGGCGTTGCTGGTGTGGTGCTGGTCATTGTGGTGAGTGGCAGAGGATAAGGCGAGAACCTGTGCGGTTTCACCTTGCCACCAACTGTCCCCGCTGTCGTTAGAAGACCTCCATTGCCAGCACTGCCAGGCAGAGAACCGTCCAAAGAATGAGGTGGAGGATAACCATGAAACATGGAGTGACCAGCAGCAAACGCCAATTGAGCATTTAGCAAGAGGTTGTGTCCCATTCCAGGAAGAGACCCGACTCCTGGTGAAGAGGAATTCAGTGAACTCTGAGCCAGGTGGGAAGCAGAAAATGCTGCTGGAGACGGATGTCCACTGGAAGTGAAGAGGGACAGAGGTAAAGGATGACTGGGACCTGAAGCGCAGGTAGCTCCAGGTAGGAAAAGTTGAGAAAGAGGCAAGTGACTCATACTTGAAGAGTATAGGGCTGGTGGGTATAAGTACGGTAATAGATGTGGATGTGGCATACCAGGACCTACGGTCACATTAGGTTGCACGCTTTTTGGCAAACCAGTAATGCTGTCAATACAATCGTTTTTGTAGTCTCTAGATGATCCGTTGTGGTCTAATGGATTTAGAGATGATAAAGGCTTTTCCATGCTGTCGTCGCCACTGTCATCTCTTGTACATCCATTTTCTCTTCTATCTTCTCTTGACAGTATATCTGTGGTAAAAAATAATATTAAATCTAACATGAGTTTTATGCATAGACAACTAAACTTAAATAATATGCGATTTTATTATGGAATTATATGTTTTATTTGTCCTATAATTAGAAATTTAAAATTTTTTTATGGAAATTGAATTAGTACTTTTACATTTATTTTCATTCAATTCCAATAATCCATTAGTTCATTCTCTCATTATACATATATATCTTGTTCAAATTTTCAATCGTTAATAAAATACTTTCTATTCATCCATTCAAGTCCAAATACATATTTTTAAACTTGTAGTGGATGACACTTTATGTTTATACAGTTTTTAAATAAAAATGAATAAATAGTAACTAACAAAAATAGTAGTCCGACAGCATATATAGAAAAGAAAAATGTTTGTTGTGTCTCTGCAGCGCAATGGATAGCGCGCGTTGGACTTCTAATCCAAAGGTCGTGGTTTAGAATCCCTCTTGGGATGGCTTAATTTCTGAGAATGTGATTTCTTTTTTTTTTACCGTACTATTTCATGAGAAAATTAAATTTAATTTTTGAATAAATAGCAACAAAGAGAAAAAATAGTCCAACACCATATATAGAAAGGAAAATGGAATATTGCAAAGAAAATCGCTTTCAATTTTGGCACTTAATATTGTGATTCTGTCATTCATATATATATATATATATATATATATATATATATATATATATATATATATATATATATATATATATATATATATATATTATATATTTATATATATATATTTATATATATATATATATATATTTATATATATATATATATATATATATATATATATATATATATATATATATATATATATATATATATATATATATATATTTATATATATATATATACTTATTTACATTATATATAATTGTACCTATTTAATAAAAAGTAACTAATTTTTTAAAATTTTTGTTTGTTAACCCAAGTAGAAATTGACTTAATTTTTTTTATATTACATGTTTTTATTCTGTAGTTGATCTATTCTTTTTTGAAACATTTGATTCTAATCCGGTAGACTAATTGATAATATAATTAGGTAAAAATTAAATTAAAATTACAATGGGAATCGGGTGAGTGCGAGAGTAAATATTAACGTCACACTGTTCAGCTACTCGAGGGCTTTTTGCGACGGACCTCGTAATTTTGAACGATGGTCAAGTGACGAGGACGACACCTGAGCTGGCACCCGCTCTCCTAACGACCACACCACACCAACGGAAACAATGGGAATTGGAAAAATTTGATTATTAATGAAATGTATTTTGTGCTATATTTCAAGAATAAAGTCACTAATATTTTATAATTTTTTTGTAAAATAGTTTTACACCTACAGAAATACTAAGACAACTAGTTTTAAGCTCCAGATGATAGAACTACAATTGTTTGCCCCAAAAGAGTTTGTTTCAAATATATGTAAATCTTTCATATGGTACATAAAAATGATAATTATTCAGTTAAATAAGCTTAATTAACAATTTTTATTGAACAAATATAACTTTCTAGTTATGTGTTTAAATATAAAGTTCTATTTTTTAAAAACTGCTATTCCTTGTGATTTATTTTAAATGTTATTGAATCCCAATCTTTCTCTGATTTATGCAATAAAAAAGAAATTTACATATTTTTAACAAACATATATTTTGAGGCATATTTTGGAAATCTCGATTTATAATTATAGTAATTTATAATTTTTCATTAATATATAATCACAATTTATCCTTCTTTATTCATAAATATAAAAATGAGTGGAAGGTATTAAATCAATGACCTAACGTTATGGCAAAAAAATTGTCATTCTGTAACACCAAGGGAACACGATTATCTTTTTTCTCCTCATTTCAAAACGGAATAGAAATAATCTAGAAACTAATAAATCCAACCAACAACTCCCAAACATGTTCCAATCCATTTAGAGAAACAAAGAACTCTGCCTGTAGCTTTCGGCTATAATAAAAAGCTACAATGTGCATCATATATCTTTGGTCCAGCGACAGATTTCTTAAAAAATGAATGTCCAAAATGGCCACCATAAACTTGATAGGTATGAAAGGGAAAGGAAGAAAAAATAAAGAGTGGAGTTGAGTTGAGTGGTTGAGCCACGCCTAGTCATTTTATAGGGATAGCAAACGATTCAGAGCGAACATGTTCGATGTCATTTGGAATTAAGAATTGTAAAGGGCGATCTATAATTTTTTGTCTGTCGTTTTTAAAACTACTACCACTTCTGCTACCACGACCACTTTTATCGTGTTATCATTTGTAAGAGTGCTCCTCTGGTATTTTTTGTTCTTTTTCGGAAATGGGAATCTAAAAGATAATGAATTCTTTGTACTTGACCTGAAAAATGAGGCTAATTCTTTGAAAGATTAGAACAAGATGGTAAAATTTCTTTTCTAAAACTGAAAATCGTTATCTTTCACCTAAAAACAAATTTAAGCCGTGTTTAAAGTAAAAGTTAAAAAAAAAATACAATTTAATTTTACATTTTTATAAAAAAATATATTTATGAATAACTTGTCTCCTTATATCTAGATAAATAACAAAATATTCCTCTCATTGAATTACTGTTAAAATAGAATAAGTATTTTTGCAGTACAGTTTCATGAAGCATTAAGGAAAGAAAAAAAATTCTTAGTAATTATATATCATTACACAGAACAAAACTGAAAAAAAGCATTTTAGTTTAAAACTAAATGAAGTAAAATAGCTTAGATAAAAGAAAGATTTTTAATAATTCGGGTAATAAATAAGAGTGTAAACCAGCGTTTCTCAAACTGTGGGGCGCGCCCCCTAAGGGGGTGTGATAAACCTACATGGGGGCGCGAACATATTGAAAAACAAAAAAATAAAAGATTTAAAATAAGTATTAATTTAATGTAAAAGGAAGAAAAACAAAATACATTTTGACATAATAAAGAATA